>NGBS01001204.1:0-20227 GCA_002245135.1 Proteromonas lacertae
CAATAATAAAGTATTATTACTTATACTACTTTTCAACACCCTTGGTCCAATAATCAATTGTTTACCAGTAATTATGTAGAACTTATGATGAATTGTATATGGATTATGATTAGCATCAAATCGTTGATTTGAGCAATCCAAAGTAATTTTTAAATCACTTGCTAAGTCTTTACCAGCTCTTAATTTTAATTCAGTTAATCGATCAGTACTGAAATTTAGAACATCAAAAAATGATTGGGAAATGATAATGTATTACATTTATCATATATTGTATTTTGAATAATATTTCTCATATATTCCCATGTCTGATATTTTGCTGGATATAAATAATCAGGTGTATAAACGAAATCATTAATTTGCCATCTTATTCTATCTTGATTTTGATCAAAAGGAATAGTATCTCTATTATATGCATCATTATAATATGCTCTGTACAATATAAATTTAACATAACTTCCTATGCTACTATTAATACTGAAGTTATAGTTAAAAGTATTACACCTAGATATTGGATCTTTAGTGATTTGAACTATGTTAAAATCAGTAAAGTCAATAGGATGATGAGTTGAATAATTAATGGTATTAGCATTACATGTTGGATCTTTATTATAACAAATGTAAAGTCTAGGATTAATAATTTTCATTCCTACATGTTGTTGCCATGAATTAATCCAAACAGAACCATTGCTATGATGAATCCAATTCATTATAGGAGCAAATGTGAATTGAATATAAATGACTTCACCAAAATAAATATCATTCTTCAAAGCTAATATGGTATTATAGAAATCTGCAAAATGAAATCTGACAGTATAGTTTTCCATGTAATATATCTTCTGTTGTTCCCATTTCTTCCCAATAATTCCAAACACCTCCATTTGCATTTAAAGTAGAATTAGAATTACATAAAGTTGTTTCAGCTATTTTATTATTTCTAATGCGTAAGCCATCAAATAAATATTCATAATAATGATAATCTTTTATATCATAAGGATACTGATTAGCAATTTGATGAGCTAAATCTCGATATTCATTATAACTACTATCTAAATCACATAGAAGTGTTCCAGTTTTATTGTATACTTTGATAGTTCCAAAATTCATTGAATTCTTTAATATTTATATGATCTAACATTTTACCAGAAGTAGAATCAGTTACAGGTGTAATAGGTAATTTCCATTGTCCTGAACCTGAAGCTGCATGATCTCTTTTTTGACCTGTAGTATAATCTAATTCAAATTCAAAGTAACTTTTAGATAGATTAACACAATTATCACCAGATATTTCAAATGTAATAGCATCACTGTTTGAATTTAAAGATAAAACAGTCTCATTTCTGCTTTGGTTAGGTGTAACTAAAATATGATTGTAGACAGGTATATAAGCTGGCACAATGCTTTCATGTTTTTGTGAATTAGGTACAGCAGTGATTGACATATTTTATGTTATTTTTTAAAAATCAAAAAATGCTTAAAAATAGCAAGAAATTTATTAATACAAAATAATCTCAAAATAAATAGGTAAGTTATTTAAATCAATTGCATAACCATCTTGTTGAGAGACTGATATATTCATTCGTTGATATTCGTGATATTGCATCTTTTTAGTTGTCCATTCAATTTGTGGATTAGTGAATGTAGTATAATCTGCATTTATATCAGTTACAGGTATATTTGCTAAAACCATTGAATTCTCACCACTATTAACCCAGTCACATCTAATTTGTATGAATGACACCCATAGTAAAGAAGGCTGATTTGGTAACAAATTAGAATAATAATTAAAATCTTTACTGAAATATGCATCACTTAAATGATTTGCATGATAAATTGATATACTTTTATTTATTTCATCTAAACCAAATAACTTATATGCTAAGTTAGGGAATTCCATACTAAAATCTGTAAAGTAATATTTTCCGAAATGAGTAATATAATTAAATTGTAACTTTAATCTATTTTCTGAAGTTTTTTCAAATTGAAGTACATCTGTTTGATCATCTACTTTACTGAAATGGAAATCTATTTGCAAAATCTTCATCAGGTAATGGTACCACTCCATTATCAAATGCATAAAAAGTAAAACTTAAGAGATTTCTAGCAAAATAATCTAATAATTCTTTTCCTGTATATTTTCTTTGAGGTATTTTAATATCAATAGTTTTATTATAAGGTCCATTTTGGTTTTCAGGGTATGCCCATTTTATTGGATTTGTTTCATCTGGATTAATGCAGCTATAATAAGTAAAATTAAAGAGTATATGATCATTTACTTCATCTTGTATTGTATAGAAGTTATTTGGAATAACTGCAGTAATTAAACTCATATATTGATATTTTTCAGTTATAGTTGGAGTATTAATACATCTTGTCCATCTATTTGAAAATTTTGAATCATAGTCTGATGTAGTTAAGAACAATGATCTTCTATTATTTATAACATTATTACTATCTTTAGGTTGCATTATGATTTATAATTGTTGAGAAATATTAAAATATAATTTTATTTGAATTATTCTTTAATTTATATATCGTTATATATATATGCAACCACAACCACAAGTTAACAATTCAAATGATGAAGAAGATGAACCAACAGATGATGATTATGAATATGAAGAAGATGAAGATAATGTACCTATTGATATGAACAGAATAAGACATAGAAGAAGACATAGAAGGAATCAAGTCATACCATTTCAAGATATAAGCGAAGATGATTTGAATAACTATGTGAATCAAGAAGTGAAAAGATTTAACAAAGCATTGATTATGCAATATAGACTAATTCCTATAGGATGGCCAAATCATGAATTTAATAGAATATATAATTTATATGATGAACATATGAAAATGTTTAATTGGTGTAAGAATTTATTTGTAACAGGTCCTTTTGCACATGGCAAACCATTAGAAGCTTATAATCCAAAATTAGCAGGAAATGAAAATTCTGCTAATGCAAGAGAATGTGGAATATTTAAAACTCGTATAGCAGATGGTATTGATAAATTGTGTATGGCATCTGATTTTATATTACAAAGAAATCCATTTGTTGTTTTACACCCAAAAGAGAGAATAGGTGTTACACAACTAGAAAATAGAAGAATTAAAAAAACTCATTATGAAATTGATGAAAGACATCCAGAACCAGAAAATGATTTTAACATAATGAATAATGAACATTATAATAGTGCAGCTGAAATAAGAGCGGAAAATGTTATGCAAAATAGACATGATAATATGGTAAGAGGAGTATTAGTAAATGCAGACAATGGAAGTAATGATAATAACAATAATAACAACAATGGAAATAATAACAATGATAATAATGAAAATAATAACAATGCAAATTATGATATAATTAGCTTTTGCGATTCTCTGAAAGATAAGATAAAGTTCTATATAGGTCGTTTAATGAGAACTAAATTTTGGTATTTAACAAATCAAAAAGAAGAAACAGCTTATTCAATTGCATTAATCATATACAACTGTGTAACTGATTTGTATATATTAGCTTTATATTACATACCAATATTAAAAGATAAGTTAAGTGGTAATTATCAAAATGATAATGAATATACTTTACCATATCATCCTGATAGAAGAAATTTTATGGGATTACCAGATGGTGATAATAGAACAGGATATAGATATAACTATTTAGCAACTATACAAAAAATATTAACAGAAGCGCATGTACCACAAGGTCAAATCAATACAAATATATTTGCTAATCCTATAACTTTTAGAATGAATAGAGCTTTAGATACGCAACTTAACCGTCAAATTAAACATAGAAGATCAGTTCCAGCTTATGTTGGAATGAATGTTGCAGATCATAGAAATTGGAGATATGTTGCACCAGCTAATTATCCTCCTGCTCATCCATCAATTACTGCAGATTTGATTGATAGAAATGTCAATGCATTTTATAATGCATCACCTGCAAATAGTGATAGTGAAGATAATGATAATAATCCATCAAGTAGTGATACTGAAGAAGATTCAGACACTTATGATCTTGGTGATATGAGTAATCAAATACCACCTCCTCCTTTGCCACCAAGACCTATGCCAGCAAGAACTGATCAACAACAACCACCTCCACCTCCTCCTGTATCAAATGTATCTAGATCTAATGTAATTAGTTTAGGTAATCAATTTAATCCTCATCATCTTATACCATCTGATAGATTTTCATTTTTAGTATCAGATGATTTGCTTAATGCTATACCAAATCCAAATAGAGACTTTAATAAATCTCATAGATTTTTAGCTAATAGAGAAAATGGCGCAAAAATAGGTGTAACTAGGATAATACAAGAGTTTTATACACAATTGTTAACAAATAATGGTAAAATCTATTCAATTGATGCATTTATACATAACCATAATCCACCTTGTACAATTGTAGATGAAAATTCAAGCAAGAGTTATATGTTCTTTACTGATTGGGTTAGAGAAGAAAACATCAATTTACCTTTATTACCTAGATCTAAATTTAATGCAACTGAAGTAAATGATATACCTCAAAATTACAGTAGTATCAATATGATGTTCTATGGATATGATTACAATAGAAATATATATTCATATACTGGTTTATTAGAATATTGGTTAAAGAATCATAGAGGAACGGCATTTAATGAAAGACAAGCTAAGCAGGAAATATACATATATAATCCATGTATCAATATTCTATCAGATGATGAAGAGGAAAATAAAAACATAAAAGTATTAATAGGTATGGATTATGATAAAAATTGGCCTAACGATAAAAAAATCAAATGTAAACAAATCAAAGTAATAGTATCTCAAGAAAGTGATAGAGCATGGTATGTAATAAGTGATCCAATGTTTGATTATATGTCATGCGATATACCAGGTGATGGAATTCACAAATTCTATAACTATCCATTCTTTGTTAAGATAGGAGATACAGTAGAATTGATAGTACCAGTATCTTTGAAAGATAATATTTATGTATTAAAAGATGCTAGATTAGATGATAAAGATGAAAATAATTATTTAAAAATTGATGATTATATGAGAAATGCAAATCGAGATAGTATTAATCAAAGAGCTATTGATGATAGAGAAACAGCTAAGCGTAGAATACATGGTTTAGGTAAAAAGCGTAGAAGAAAGACACAATCATTAGTAAAATTGTATACCAAATTGTTTACACACAATAATAAAAGAAAAAGAATAAAAATTATATAGTTTTAAATTTTGTTTCTAACATTTTTGCTCTTTTTTCTCCTTTTAATGAATTAAAATTTGTTGCTTGCACAAACGATTTATTATTTACTATGATATCAACTAAAAACAAAATTGCATGATAACCACATCTTACACTATCAACTCTTTGATTTTTAACTCTATTTATTTTAATCTTATATTCATCATTAGGATATTTTTTTAATTTTGTTAAATCTTTATAAAACTTTGTTATTTGTTTTGGTTTATCTCCAAAACTATCATAGTACATTATCCTCCTAGTATTATTGTTAACACATAAACTAACCCAATGACCTATTTTACTTACAGGATCTTTAGTTGTATTAGTACAAAGTATTACACACCAAACATCATCATTTTTATATAGCTGACCTATTTTGCTAAGTTCATCCCATAGTATAACACCTTTAAAATATTTTAGTAGTCTAGGAAACATTTTTTTAATGATCTTTTCAATATCAAAATTTGAGAGTGCATCTTCTTTATGTAAATCACCTGTACCTATATAGTCATTTGTGATATATCTTTTAAACATTATATAATTAATAACTATAAGAATTTATTGAATATCAATTCATTTGATAAATTCTTAACGTTTTTTAATATATATATATTTATGTTATTTAATTAATGGGTAAGTTTAAAGATTGGTTAAAAAAATCTAAAATTCTATCTAGCGCAGCTAGTTTAATACCTTTTGCTGGACCAGCTATTAGTAACAGTATAGAGAATATGGGATACGGTAAGAGAAGACGTAGAGGTAGGGTTGCAAGACATAGAGTTACTAGAATGTCACAATTTACACCTGATGGTAGATTCTTAGGTGATACTTCATCTATGACTGGTGGTGGAACTGTTAAGTTTAGGACAAAATCTGGTAAAGTTGTTTCATTTCATACTAGAAAACGGAAGGGAGCTGGTTTAGGTAGTTTGTTTAAGAAAGGATGGAATAAAATAAGAAAAATAGCTACAAAAGACAATATTACAAGAGGTATTCAGAAAGCTAAAGAGATAAATAACACTTTAAAAGATAAGAAATATATTAGTGATATATCAGGTAAAGTAGGTACTGTAGCTAATACTCTTGGTTTAAGTAAAATTGGTGATATAGCAAATAAGATAAGTTCCACTGCTAGTAATTATGGTTATGGAAAACGTAGAAGAAGACATAGAGGCGGTAAAAGATTTGGACAAAATGGTGGACTTAGATTACCAATGAATGGTGGTAGTAAAATACGTAGTATAGCTATTACTAAACCTCCTAGCAATAGGCCTATTTTAAATGGATTAGCTAAACCTTGTGGATTTAACCATAGAGGTTTATACAATCCACAAAACAGTTTACAAAGCTTTTTAGCTTACAAGTTAACAACATAAACTTTGTTATTGATTTTATTATTCATTTGATAAATTCTTATTGTTTTTTTATATATTTAATAATAACATAATGTATAACAATCGTTATAGTAGATACACTAGAGATTACTATGAAGATGATAGTGATTCATCTTCTGATGATGATTATTCATATGACACTCCACTGGCTAGAGATATGAGTAAAACCGATAGACAGATTGCAGAATTGTTATATAATTTAAATCATAGTAATGATAGAGCTACTCCGTCATCTAATTCTAAATTAAGTGAAGAGACTAGAAAGAAAAGAGCTGAAAATTTAGCCAAAGCAAGAGAAGCAAGAATGAACAAATTAAAAAACAAGCAAGATACAAGTAATATATATTTAGAGCAACAACAACAACAACAAACACAAAAATCAAAATCAATTAGGTTACCAGGTGATAGTGATCCATTTGCACAAACAAAACAAAGTAATGGTAGTGGTTTAAAAATACCACCACCTAATGCACCTATGCCTGGTGATAATGCTGTGATGCCAGTTTATTTTTAATTAAAATTTATATTCATTAAATTCTTTATATATTTCAATATATATTTTTTTGTTTATATATTATGTCAAAACCCAAAAATAAAAAGAGTTTAAAAGAAGCTTTAACTAAACAGTTATTGAAACGTATTAAAAGAAGAGCTAAAGTAAATCGATTTAACAAAGCTTTAAAAAAGAAAATAAGTAAATCAGTAGGTGTAAGAGTAAATGAAGAAAGTATTATGAGGAATAGAATGAGAGAAGCAGCTTATAGCTAATTTCAATTTGGATCAAGTAGCTACAGAGAATGATTTGAAAATGTTACCAATTTTGTTAGCAGATAAATCATTAACCAAGGAAAAGAAATTAGCATTACAGAGTTATTATGATGCATTAAAAAGTGGACAAATAACAGCTAAAAACAGAGATTCATTTTTTGGTCCAGTTCAATCTGCACTACTAAAATCATTACCTTATGATAGTTATAAAAGTGTGAATGATAATTTAGCTTATATCAAAAATGTTATGCCTGCTTTGCCTGGAGGAGGAGGTAGTTTGAATGGTGATTTAGCAGTAGCTATTGCAAATGAATTAGCTAAACGGAGGCATCTCTAATCCATATGTTAGCTCTAAGATAGGATCTGCACCACCTCCACCACCACCTTCACGTTTTGGCGGACCTCCTGGAGGATTTGGTAGTTATCCTCCCCCACCTCCTCCACCTGGTCCAGGAAGCTATATACCACCTCCTCCTCCTAGTAGCAAATCTGGTAGCAGCGGTGGTACATCAATATTACCAGGATCATCACTTCCTCCACCTTCACCTCCACCACCATCAATGTTAGCAAGTACACTTCCATCAGCTGCACCACCTTCACCTTCACCTTCACCTCCGCCTCCACCTCCTCCTGCTCCATCAGCACCACCTGCTCCATCAGGACCACCTGCTCCAACAGGTCCATCTTCTGAAGAAATTAAATTACAGAAAAAACTAGATGTTGTAACAAAAGAGGCTGATAAATATAGAAATATGATAACTGATATATTAAAAGAAAAAGATGAAGCATTAGCTGCTTATAATAAATTTAAAGCAGATACTGCAGCAGAGATAAAAAAGTTTAATAAAGAACATGCTGATGATAAAGCAGCACAACAACAGAATTATGATAATATGGTTAAATTAAAAGCAGATGAAGCTGAAAGAATAAAAAATGAATTGAATCAAGCTAAATTAAAGTATGATGATGTAAGTAAAAAATTGAATGCTTATGAAAAAGCAGAATTATCATTACAAAGCAAAATGAATAATTTACAAAGTAGAGTAAATGATTTAAACGATCAAAATATGAAATATCAAAGTGATATATCTAATTTAGCTGCCAAAAATGATATTTATCAAAATCAAATAAATGATTTAGATGTACAAAATCATGGATTAGGATTACAAGTAAATACATTAACTAATCAAAATAAGGATTATTTAAGTGAAATAGAAAAAATGAAAGTGAATATATCTTCATATCAGTCAGAAATACAAGGTTTAAAAACTGCATTAACAGAAGCTAAAGGAAATGTACAAAAAAAGAAACTTGAATATGATGATTTACTTAATGAATATAAAAAATATAAAAAGGATCATGATCCTACTGGTGGTCATCAACTAACTGTTAATGAAAGAAAACAATTAAATGATTTAGAATTAGAATTAATAACTAAAAAAAGTGAATTAAACATAGCAGCACAAGAAAAAATAGCTTTGCAGAATAATTTAAAAACTCTAAGAAATGAAAGAGATAATTTAGTTACTGAAAATACTTCTTATAAGGATATGGTAGAACGTTTAAAACAACAAAAAGAAGAAATTAATAAATTATTTGAAAGTAACAAGATTCAATTAAACAATAAAGAAAATATTCTTGAAGAATTTAAAAGTAAGCATAAATTATATGCTCAGAAATATAATGAAGAAAGTTATCAAGAATTAAAAAGTTTATATGAAAAACAAATAAGAGAATTAAAACAACAGAATGAAGAATTGAAAAATGCAAATAATCAAAATAAAAGAGAATTAAATTTAGCATTGAATAATGCAGAAAATCTTAAGGCACAACATTTAGCAGAAATAAATAAAAAGAATGAAGAAATCAAAGGAATAAAAGAAGTAAAAGATCAAATAGAAAACGATTACAGATTATATAAAAAAGGAAATATAGCAGAAATAGAACAAAATAAAGCAATTTTAAATAATAGAATTAGTGAACTAGAAACACAAAAAAGACAAGATGCAATAAATTTTCAAGCATTGAATGAAAAATTAAGTATGAAAGAAACAGAGATATTAAAACTAAAAATGGATCATGATAGTGTAGAACAAGATTTGGCTAGTCTTCAACATAGTTATAATACTGTTACAGAAGAATTACAAAATGCATTATTAAATCATGATACTGATACATCAAAATTAGAACAAATGCAAAGTTTAATTGAAAAATCAATGGAAGAGCATAAACAAAAATTATCTGAACAAGAAATGATGTATAACGAAGTAATAGCAAAAAATAGAAAATTAAATGAAACAATAGCTGAAATCAATAATAAATATGAAAAAACAATAGCAGAAAAATTAAAAATGGTAGAAGCTGCTAACAATAACATGGCTAAAGTTGTTAAAGCTAAAGAACAAGAACATTCTAATAACATGAGTAAATTATTACAACAAATGGAAGAACAAAAAGCAGTATATGAAGCAAAATTAAAAGATACAATTAATAATGCTCACAAAGCATCTTATAATGATTTAGGAGTTGTGCAATATCCTATGATGAATGATGTAATATACAATGAACCAACTTTAGATTTAACAATACCACAACCTGTAAATACAGATATAGTCAATCCAGAATTATTAACACATCCTCAAAACAATGTTCCTAGTATTGAAGAAGAAGAAAGCGAAGAGAATATATTTGATCCATTTAGAAAAGAAAATATAGATGACAAGTTAAACAGAATAAATCAATATTTCCAAACTAAAAATATAGATGAAAGCAATGTAGATCCAATGACTTTAACTTATAATCAAGTAAGAAAGTTTATAGAAAAACGTAAACCAGGTCATAAAAACAAAAGAATGAATATAAGTCAAGATGAGCCAGTTAACGAAATGCAAATAAAAAGAAAACATAGATATTTAGAAAATGAACCAGATCCTAAAAGATCAGTAACTGAAAATTATTATGAAATTGCTAAGAATTCATATAACGAAAAAAGTAATTATAAAATTGAACCAAAATATACTGATGAATATATCAATCCCAATGATAATACTTATAATCATGTTATGCCACATAAACCTCAAGAAAAAAAATATCAAACTATAGCGCCATTATTTGATACTAATAACTTCCCAGCATATGATATTACAGAAATGGATCCAGAAATTAATAGTGTGGCAAATAGTATTTTTGGCAATTTTCAAGAAGAAATTCCTTCATGGAATGGAATAGATGTTCCGCATTATCAACTAGAAGCATATTAAAATAAAACAATCATAAAAATATATAAGTATTAATTATTATTTTTTATATCCATATGGCAATGTATTGTATTTATCAAAAAAATATCTTTTATCATCATAATAGGTTAAGCCAGTTTTGTTTTGTACTGTTGTATAAACATTATGATGTATTGATTTGATTTGACATACTTCATATTTTTGACTTTTACTAGCACCTTCAACAAAATCATTGTATATATCATAAGTTATTTTTCTAGAAACTTTCACATTAATACCTTTACAACGATTGTCAGTATTAGTATTATTATCAGAATCATCATTCACTTTCTCCTTTTCGTATATATAACATTTTGATTTTAATCCTATAAACTTTGTTATAACATATAGGTTTTTATTATTCTTATCCTGTTCTTCAAATTTTAATCGATTTAGTGTACCTGGATGAACAGCTCTATGTATATCCAACTTATAATTTTCTAAATAGGGATTTTTCAAATTACTTCCATCAATCCAATTATTAAAGATAGGATCCTCTAAGTCTTTAAAAATATCATTAGTTTCAACTGAGAAAAGTAAACTATCAGTATCAGTCATACATAGTGTTAGCTTATCAGAACCATATTTTTTATCCAATACATCATACCAATATTTTTGCATTTTGAGTTTAGACAGTGCTAAGATAACCATTCCAATTTGTATAGGTTTATTAATTTCATATAGCTTTTTATGAAAATGTGCAATTCTTAAATCACCTTCAATAATGATAAAGTCTTTAAACCATGGATCACTTGCAGCATTAATCATTTGGTCTTCATTAGTAATTAAAGAAATGTTACTTCTCTTTTCAACACGCTCCATAAATTTACCGTATAAGCTATTCATTAATTTCTTTATATAGTCTGCAGTAGTATTTTGATTGTTTTCTTTAGCTTGGACTCTTTTTTGTACCATAGTATTAATATATTTACCCATATATAGACCTTCAGTAAATCTCATTATTCTGTACACTTTACCCACTTTATAGCCATGTTCAACTGCAAACTTCAAATTTTGGTAGTGTATTATATATTTTTCTTTAGGATACAAATCAGTTATTAATTTCTCAGTAGCATGGTAAGTACCTCTTTCTTTATGTATAATACCAAGATTTTCAGCTCTTTCAGTTTGTATATCAGATAACCATTCTTTAGGTATTTTCTTCCTTTCAGGTAGTAATGGATATTCTTTAAACTTGTCTTGTAGCTCTATAGGTAACTCGATATCAACTTCTAATATATAACCAAAATCATTATTCTCCAATCTATCTTGATCCATTTCTTCATAATATGGTAAATCAAGTATACTTTCTAATGTAATAGAATTTGGATCAATAAATTCAAAGTCATCTAAAGGCATTTTACAAGAAGCCATAACTGAAGGGTATAAAGAATTATAGTCTTGATATAATAAGAATTTACTAGGTAAAGTTTCATCATAATTTTTCATAAATTTGTTATTTGCATCTTCCTTACGCTTACCAATATATGATAATCCTCCGTATAAACCATTCAATATAAAATCATAGTATTCAGGTTCACAAAATAATTTAAGTTCCTACATCAGATACATGCAAGAATAGATCAAGTGATAAGCTGGGTAATGAAATATACCAACAAGGATCTATGTGAAAAGTATCAAATATATTATCTCTAAAATCATTAAATATAGACTGAAGAATATAAACATCAATTTTCAAGTAAAATAAATTGTATTCACGTATATTATCAAATCCAAATATTTGATTTACTTCCATAGCAAAATCAAATTCTTCAGGTTTAATAGTTTCATTATCATTCAATTTAGACTTAAAATCATCTATAGTAAGATCTTTGAAATTTTCTTCAAAAGCTTCAAGAGATGTCATATGCTCATATGGAAAATAATTCTTTTGAAGTAAGTATTTTTCAATAATTTCATCATCTAGGTAATGTCCATTATATTCTTTAAAATTCTCATAAATTGTTTTGAATTTTTCTTTCTTAGTATTATTTAATTCTGCTGTAATTTTTAGATCATTAGTTAAATTTGCTAGAGAACCTGCTAAGAATAAATAACTATCAATAAACACCAAATTTTTGTATTGTATACACTTATAGTTTTCATCTGTATTAGGTATAATATTGAGTGGACTATTAGTTATTGCAGCAAATTTGGCTAATTCCTTTACTATGAAATGCTGGTCATATTTCATAGCATTATGACCTATTATTGGTACTTTTAATTTTTTTATATCAATATTTAGATTCTCATTACTACCAATTGAAGCAATATAATGACCTGTGAAATGATCATGGTGAAGTACCTTTACATGATCAATAGAATTAAATGGTTTACCACAAAAGTCACATTTTCTCTTTTTATTATGTATATCCTTAGCTATTTCATCTCCATCAAAAGGTTTAGGATTAGCTAGTCTATAATTGTAAACTGTACATATTTGATCGTATATATTTAATATATCCAATACAAAATCATTTTCAATATTATGATCCTCATTTTGTTTATATTTAATCACAGTAAAACTGTTTATATCTGGTATTTTACTATCTACATAGATACAGTAGGAATAAAGCTTATGCCTAGCCATAATAGATTGCTCAGTTTTTGATAATTCTATTCTAGTATCATTATTATCTATTTCTTCCATAGATTTATATCTACTTAAATTCAATTCATTATCATATGGTACAAAATAAGTTTCAGTATCATAATACATAACAACTGGCAATGTTTGGAGGTGAGTCCAATGTCTAAATTTTAAGTATGATTTTTCTTTATCATCTTTATCAGGGAATAATCTTAATACATTCTCTTTATCTTGACAGTCATATATTTGGTGACTATTAAAGGATCCATCATCGTAAGTATAGAAGAGACAATATGGACACACAAATATATTATTAGTATTATTCTTTTTATCTATCATTTTTCTAAATAGAGCAGGTAAGGTATTTATTGTTACATAGTGTGAATTTCCATCTTCATTTTTTATTAGCAATAGATTTACAACACTATATTTTTTAGATTTCTTTTGTTTAGATAAATGAATGGGTAAGAATATTTCTTCTTTATCTTTAGCAATATCAATATAAAATATATTCACATTTAGTCGATTCTTTGTTTCAAACTTATCAATAGATTCATTGTCTGTAGCATCAACAGGGAATGTTAACATACTCCAATCATGTTTCTTTTCATACATTTTGTATTTTTCAGGTTTATCTTTATTACATTGTAGATTATTAGAATATAATGAGCATAGTACACTCCACTTAAAGCATTCATTATCTTCATTTATTACATTTGTTAAACATCTAAGACCTTGAAGTTTAGCAGGTAAAACAATAAAACTACTTCCACGTATCACTTTAAATTTTGTTACATATAATTCTATAGTATTTACTCTAGCAAAAGTAAGACCACTTTGAGGATGATTTGAATCATCTTCTGATATTTGTGTAAATATATTCTCCAGTATAGTTTGTATTTCACCTACAGTAGACATTTTTGTTATTTCACATAGTCTACTACGACTAAATATAGAAACTTCATCATCACTGTCAGTAGACTCATCAGGTATATAAATTGAACGTACAATAAAGAAAAATTTGATCATATTCATAGTATCAGCTAGTTCATGTAATATATCTTTGATATCACTATTATTAACAAAATCATGATAACATTGTTGTGGTGTACTGTAATTTCTATTGTTATAATTGAAAACCCATTTCCTGGTAACACCTTGAGATGATTTATCAACTTCTCTAGCATCACGTATTCTATCATTAAATCTTTGATTTTGGTTAGGTTTTGGTAGGGAAGAAGGCATTAATCCACCAAAGAATGTATCACTGATTATTGGTATATCATTATTGTATCTTTTTTTATTTTGAATAGCATCTGTACTAAATAATGGCGCTAATCTTCGTTTTGGAGCTTCTTCTGGTGGTGGTGGTTCATCTGTATGTTTATGTTTATGATGATGGTGATGCTTATGCTTATGATGTTTATTTTTATTAAAAGTTTGTTCTAGAAGCTTAAAAAATGCTTTTAAAAGCTTTTTATGTTTGCTCATTATATAGACAGAATTCGCGAAATAAATCAAAAATGGAAATATGAAATTTGATTGGTCGGATGATTTGATTGGTCGACTTTAAAAATAAAAAGAAATTTTCATTTTCATTTTTCTTGACATTTTTTAATCATTTTTTATTTTCATCTCTCCCTTATATAAAATGAGTAACGAAACACCCTATGAAGCTACAGATGTAGAATTCAGTGATTACTACAAGAATCCAAAGTTATGTAACAAGTGGATTATTAAAGGAACTGTTGAGAGTATTACAGTTAAGCCTACTAAAACTAGTCAATATGTATTGATTACTTTTGTTCATGATTTGGATCATAAAGTTGTAATTAATAATGGAAGAGATTTTGAAACATATTCAGCTGATGAAGTGAAATATGTATTGAAACAAATTTATGATAGAAACGAGAATGACTTTATAGAAAAAATCATTCGTGGATATTTGATTAGTGTAGGATGTAGAGAACCTCAACATGGTATTAAATACTTCCACAATTTCAATTCTATTATGATATGGGATAATAGTAACTATAGAGTTCCATCTGATGTTGATGTTGGTAGTAAAATTGCTGTAAGTGTTGTTGATAATCAAATCTCTATTAAGAGTAATGGTACTCAAAACTTTGTTAATCATAGAGTTTGTAGTGATATTGTTGGTTATGATGAAAATCCTGATTTAGCTACAACTATTAGAAGAAGTAATGAGAAGAAAATTAAGAAAGAACAAGCTAATCAAAACAAATTTGTTTCACCTCCAAGAATTAAGAGAACTAAGATAGAAGATAGTGATTTAATTAGTACTCGTAGACCATTCCCTGCTAAGAAAGTAATTAGTAATGGTTTTATTAGTGCTGCTAAGTCTATTAACTTTGGTAATGTGGTAACGCTTTAAGTGATAAGGATTTGGGAGAGGTAGAAGAATGATTTAATTATTTTAATTCATTAATTCTTTAAATATATATCATTCATATTTTTTATATATATTGTTTGAATGTCACTACAAGATAAAATAAATGAGTTATACAAAACATATGGTTATTTAAACAAACGAGACTTTATTAATTTCTCTGTAAATGAACTTGAGAATAACTTTAAAAAATCTGACATTAAAAAAGCTAGTAGTGAACTTGTAGAGTCTAAACCAGATTATCAAATCACTGCAACTAAAAGGAATAGAATTAAATATGAAATTGAAAAGTTACCTGGATCATATCAAATAGATTTGGTGTTTTTCAACAATACAAAAGTTCCATTTTTGTTAATTATAGAAGTTGTTAGTCGTAAGTGTTGGATATATTATGTTAAATCTAAATCAGAAAATGATGTATATCCAGTGTTTGAAAAATGGTTTTATCAGGGTATGCAACCTAAGGATGAAAACGCTCGTTTTGTAGGAAGTATATTGTCAGATGAAGAGTCTGGTATTATCTATGGTAAGAAATTTTTAGATTTGTTTAATAAAAATCATATACGATTTATACTTAAAGAACGTAATGAACATAATATAATGAAAATATTGGATCGATGTGTGAGAACTATTAAAGATATGTTTTATAGAAAAATTAATACATTTTCTGATGAAGAATTTGATAAAATTAACAATATTGAATCATTGTGTAATATAGTATATACTGTTGTAGATGATTACAATGCAAAACCACATTCTGCACTCAATAATCTAACTCCAAATGAAGTATTCAATGATTTTGAAGTCCAAGATAGATTGTATAAAGAATCCCATGCTAGAAACTTAAAGAAGCGTAAAAGTGATACTCATTTTAAAGCTGATGATTTTGTCAGAATAAAAGAACGTAGAGATAACAAACTTCAAAAAACTACTTATTATACTGATAAAGTATACCAAATACACAAAGTTGGACCATTTTCATATTCTGTTAAGAACTTGGATGGAACAATACCTAAAGAATTCAATCCTAGAGATATAGGTTCATATAGATTCAAATCACATGAAATAAAAAGAGTACCAGTTAATAGTATTACAACAAATGGTAAGTTTAGATTAAGACAAATTCATAGTATAAATAATGAAGCACAACCTATAGAACCAGATATTCAACCAGTACCAGAAGGTAGAAAAAGTAGATATGGTAGAGTATATAAGAAAAATTCGCTATTTAATGATTTCGTATAATTTTTATGTTTTTTATTTATGTTATTTTTTACATATTAAACAAACACCAATTTTTATCAAAGTAATGAATTCAAAGTGCTTTTTCAAGTATATGGATTAAAGCATAAACCAGACAAATTTAAAGTATATATTAATACTTATAAGTTCTTCATCATCTTCTCAAACTCTTCAGCTTTCTTTCTTTTCTCTTCTTCAATTCTCTTCTTAAACTCTTCTTCCATTTTCTTTTCTAATTCATCGTTTTCTTTTTTCATCTTTTCTTCCATTTGTCTCTTTTGTTCTAATACCCATTTCTTTCTTAACTCTTCTTGTTGTCTCATATTCTCTTCTTCTTGAAGCATTCTAATAACAACTAATTCTTCTTTTCTTTTCTTTTCTGCTTCTTCTTGTTTTCTTTTTCTCTCTGCTTCTTCTTGTACTTTTCTAACTCTTTCTTCTTCTTGTTGTTTTTTCTTTTTTTCTTCATCTTCTTGTTTCTTTCTCTCTGCATCTTGATGTTTAATTTTCTCTTCTATCTCTTTTTGTTTTTCTTCATCTTTTTTAGTTAATTCAGCATTAAAATATTTCAATTCAGCATCCAGAATATCAATATCAGTAACATCAAGAAGTGTAGTATCAGACCTTGGTGACATTGGAGGTGTAAAGGTAGGACTTTGGCTACTTAATAAATCATCAGCAGATGTTCTTGATTCAGTATCTTTCACAATTATACCCATTGGTTCATCAACAAAATCAGAATCCTTAACAATCTTTCTTTTCTTTAAATGAATTAATTCATCATCACTATCAATAACTGCTTTTGTTTTAGGTTTCTTTACAGTATCAGTTCTTCTTTTATAAACTCTTTTAGGTTTTTGAGGTACAGTTGGTGGTGGTGGTTCTTGTTGTGGTTGTTGTTGTTGTTTTAACTGAGGTTGAATAAAAGGTTTAATCGGTTTTACATTTGGTTTTACTATACTCTTCATCTCATCGTCACTAAAGTATAAATTCATATACTCATTTTGATCTAATGTCTCTAGATGTTTAATGGGAATTAACTTCTGATTATCAAACTTACATGAAAAGCAATAATAAACTGCTGTAGCTGACTTCTCTAATTCGATATAGTTGAATTGTGGTGGACTTTGCTTCTTCTTTGATTTTTTGCTGTCATCATAAGCCAAACTTTGAATATACATTTCGTCGCAAAATGTCTTTAAATGCTGGATGTTACGACTCACTTTCTGATAGAACTCATAAGCCTGTCCCTTTAATGGAAGCTGGGAGCATAATTCTGAATTGGTTGGTTGTTTGACTCTGTCTGCTGGCATTTTTGATTGAATGATTGAATAATTAATTTTCTATTAAAGTAAAAAAATGAAAAAAATAAAATACTGAAAATGAGTAAGAAAAGTGTGAATGAAAAAAAACGGTTTTTCTTTATGTAATTTTTTAAGGGGGTACAAAAAATAACTTTCAAAAATCAAATACGAAAAAAGACTATATATAAAATTAAATATTTATGATTGGTTTTTGAATTTCAATCTCAGGTTTATTAATAGGAATAATTTCTATTTCTGTTTCTAATTGCTCTTCATCTTCATTATCACTAACATTTCTAGAATTTATTCTACTATTTTCAGGTGTTAAAGTAAATGGAATAGCAGAAACAATAGTAGATTTTCTTAATGCTAATTGAACAGCAGGTTCTGGCTCAGCTAATATTTCACTTAATTCTGGAGGACAGGCTTTATGATAACACCATGCACATATTCTCTTGCATTTATAAAGAACCCATAGAACTACACAACCTAATAAAATATACAGTTCTTGTTTCAAACCATTTAAAGTATCTTTCATATCACCTAACATAACTAAAGATGTATTATATGGCATATTATGTGAAATTATTTATATATAAAAACGCATAGAAATATAAAAATGAATTTTAAACCAAAAGTTAATTAATTATACAAGTAGGTGATGTAGTTAGATCTACTGTAGCTACCCCCGGGATAGAACTTGTAGGTGTTTCTACTTTAGCAATATCTACCTTTGGTCGACCCTCGGCAGTGGAACTATTCTCTACTTTACGCTTCTTATCTTCTCCACTATTATCACTTCCTTTCTTTACTTCTTCATATCTTCTCTTCTTCTTATTTCTACACTCTGTACAAGATTTATAGAATACACCTTCACTCTTATAACCAAATTCATCATTAGCTTTCTTCTTACCACAAGTACTACATATCTGTGAATCTGGATCTGACTTTGTTATATCCTTTCTTTTTTTAGATTTAGATTCACTTTGTTTTTCTTCCTTCACTTCTTCTTCTTCCATTGTTATATCAATATCATCACCTGGTTGTTCACTCCATTCTGGATCATCTTCATACTCTTCAATCACAGAATACATACCATCCAGCATATCCTTAAATACTTTAATAATTAATGATTTTACATCAGACATATCATTCTCATACATTCACCTTCTTGTAAGTGTTTTCAATACTAGCATCAAGTTCATTTTGTAAATCACTCATTTTAATTTATGTAGATTATTTTCAAAAATCGGCAAGAAATTTACGAATGAAAAGAATTATGTAATATTATGTTTATTTCTATTCAGCCAATCAAAAAACAAAATTCAATTAAAACCAATGATTTAAGAATTAGTTATGAAATCTTAGTCTTTCTTCAATGATGTTTTTTTCATCAATACCATAACGCTTTAACATCTTTGGTTTTTCTGCGCTCTTCTTCAGGATCAACCCATTTTCTAGGGCGTATGGTTGCTTGTGCTACTCTAGTTGGTTTATGAATTGCACGCCATTCTTCATACTTTCTATCATCCTCATCAGCTGTATCAGATGTATACCACATTACTACTGGAGGTGATGGTGGTGGTGGTTGAGCTACTATTCTAGCTACTTCACTTTCAATGATTGCATAGATTCTTTCAAAGTCTTCATCTTCACGCTTATTTCTATCTTCTATATTAACATTCTCGATCCAAATTCTTGACATTCTTTTGAAATTATGATTGATAAAAACAATAAGAAAAAGTTAAATGAAATTATATACAAAAAACAAAAGAAAAAATTTTAACCCATAAAATTACTCATACACTAAAATATATAAAGAAATTTAAATTCACCGCTTCCTCCAGTATAACCCGTACCAAAAACTAATTTACACTCAAATCGCTTATTCTTACCTGTAGAAGGCACCTAAGAATAGTCTGGTACGGGTTACCCACCTACAGTGATATTCTTACGGTTATACATATATAATACATATGAATTGAGGATGTTGTTGAGATTT
>NGBS01001072.1:0-16851 GCA_002245135.1 Proteromonas lacertae
CTTTATATAGTCTGCAGTAGTATTTTGATTGTTTTCTTTAGCTTGGACTCTTTTTTGTACCATAGTATTAATATATTTACCCATATATAGACCTTCAGTAAAATCTCATTATTCTGTACACTTTTTACCCACTTTATAGCCATGTTCAACTGCAAACTTCAAATTTTGGTAGTGTATTATATATTTTTCTTTAGGATACAAATCAGTTATTAATTTCTCAGTAGCATGGTAAGTACCTCTTTCTTTATGTATAATACCAAGATTTTCAGCTCTTTCAGTTTGTATATCAGATAACCATTCTTTAGGTATTTTCTTCCTTTCAGGTAGTAATGGGTATTCTTTAAACTTGTCTTGTAGCTCTATAGGTAACTCGATATCAACTTCTAATATATAACCAAAATCATTATTCTCTAATCTATCTTGATCCATTTCTTCATAATATGGTAAATCAAGTATACTTTCTAATGTAATAGAATTTGGATCAATAAATTCAAAGTCATCTAAAGGCATTTTACAAGAAGCCATAACTGAAGGGTATAAAGAATTGTAGTCTTGATATAATAAGAATTTACTAGGTAAAGTTTCATCATAATTTTTCATAAATTTGTTATTAGCATCTTCCTTACGCTTACCAATATATGATAATCCACCGTATAAACCCATTCAATATAAAATCATAGTATTCAGGTTCACAAAATAAATTTAAGTTCCACATCAGATACATGCAAGAATAAATCAAGTGATAAACTGGGTAATGAAATATACCAACAAGGATCTATGTGAAAAGTATCAAATATATTATCTCTAAAATCATTAAATATAGACTGAAGAATATAAACATCAATTTTCAAGTAAAATAAATTGTATTCACGTATATTATCAAATCCAAATATTTGATTTACTTCCATAGCAAAATCAAATTCCTCAGGTTTAATAGTTTCATTATCATTCAATTTAGACTTAAAATCATCTATAGTAAGATCTTTGAAATTTTCTTCAAAAGCTTCAAGAGATGTCATATGTTCATATGGAAAATAATTCTTTTGAAGTAAGTATTTTTCAATAATTTCATCATCTAGGTAATGTCCATTATATTCTTTAAAATTCTCATAAATTGTTTTGAATTTTTCTTTCTTAGTATTATTTAATTCTGCTGTAATTTTTAGATCATTAGTTAAATTTGCTAGAGAACCTGCTAAGAATAAATAACTGTCAATAAACACCAAATTCTTGTATTGTATACACTTATAGTTTTCATCTGTATTAGGTATAATATTGAGTGGGCTATTAGTTATTGCAGCAAATTTGGCTAATTCCTTTACTATGAAATGCTGGTCATATTTCATAGCATTATGACCTATTATTGGTACTTTTAATTTTTTTATATCAATATTTAGATTCTCATTACTACCAATTGAAGCAATATAATGGCCTGTGAAATGATCATGGTGAAGTACCTTTACATGATCAATAGAATTAAATGGTTTACCGCAAAAGTCACATTTTTTCTTTTTATTATGTATATCCTTAGCTATTTCATCTCCATCAAAAGGTTTAGGATTAGCTAGTCTGTAATTGTAAACTGTGCATATTTGATCGTATATATTTAATATATCCAATACAAAATCATTTTCAATATTATGATCCTCATTTTGTTTATATTTAATCACAGTAAAACTGTTTATATCTGGTATTTTACTATCTACATAGATACAGTAGGAATAAAGCTTATGCCTAGCCATAATAGATTGCTCAGTTTTTGATAATTCTATTCTAGTATCATTATTATCTATTTCTTCCATAGATTTATATCTACTTAAATTCAATTCATTATCATATGGTACAAAATAAGTTTCAGTATCATAATACATAACAACTGGCAATGTTTGGAGGTGAGTCCAATGTCTAAATTTTAAGTATGATTTTTCTTTATCATCTTTATCAGGGAATAATCTTAATACATTCTCTTTATCTTGACAGTCATATATTTGGTGACTATTAAAGGATCCATCATCGTAAGTATAGAAGAGACAATATGGACACACAAATATATTATTAGTATTATTCTTTTTATCTATCATTTTTCTAAATAGAGCAGGTAAGGTATTTATTGTTACATAGTGTGAATTTCCATCTTCATTTTTTATTAGCAATAGATTTACAACACTATATTTTTTAGATTTCTTTTGTTTAGATAAATGAATGGGTAAGAATATTTCTTCTTTATCTTTAGCAATATCAATATAAAATATATTCACATTTAGTCGATTCTTTGTTTCAAACTTATCAATAGATTCATTGTCTGTAGCATCAACAGGGAATGTTAACATACTCCAATCATGTTTCTTTTCATACATTTTGTATTTTTCAGGTTTATCTTTATTACATTGTAGATTATTAGAATATAAAGAGCATAGTACACTCCACTTAAAGCATTCATTATCTTCATTTATTACATTTGTTAAACATCTAAGACCTTGAAGTTTAGCAGGTAAAACAATAAAACTACTTCCACGTATCACTTTAAATTTTGTTACATATAATTCTATAGTATTTACTCTAGCAAAAGTAAGACCACTTTGAGGATGATTTGAATCATCTTCTGATATTTGTGTAAATATATTTTCCAGTATAGTTTGTATTTCACCTACAGTAGACATTTTTGTTATTTCACATAGTCTACTACGACTAAATATAGAAACTTCATCATCACTGTCAGTAGACTCATCAGGTATATAAATTGAACGTACAATAAAGAAAAATTTGATCATATTCATAGTATCAGCTAGTTCATGTAATATATCTTTGATATCACTATTATTAACAAAATCATGATAACATTGTTGTGGTGTACTGTAATTTCTATTATTATAATTGAAAACCCATTTCCTGGTAACACCTTGAGATGATTTATCAACTTCTCTAGCATCACGTATTCTATCATTAAATCTTTGATTTTGGTTAGGTTTTGGTAGGGAAGAAGGCATTAATCCACCAAAGAATGTATCACTGATTATTGGTATATCATTATTATATCTTTTTTTATTTTGAATAGCATCTGTACTAAATAATGGCGCTAATCTTCGTTTTGGAGCTTCTTCTGGTGGTGTGGGTAGAGGTGGTGGTGGTTCATCTATATGTTTATGTTTATGATGATGGCGATGCTTATGCTTATGATGTTTATTTTTATTAAAAGTTTGTTCTAGAAGTTTAAAAAATGCTTTTAAAAGCTTTTTATGTTTGCTCATTATATAGACAGAATTCGAGAAATAAATCAAAAATGGAAATATGAAATTTGATTGGTCGGATGATTTGATTGGTCGACTTTAAAAATAAAAAGAAATTTTCATTTTCATTTTTCTTGACATTTTTTAATCATTTTTTATTTTCATCTCTCCCTTATATAAAATGAGTAACGAAACACCCTATGAAGCTACAGATGTAGAATTCAGTGATTACTACAAGAATCCAAAGTTATGTAACAAGTGGATTATTAAAGGAACTGTTGAGAGTATTACAGTTAAGCCTACTAAAACTAGTCAATATGTATTGATTACTTTTGTTCATGATTTGGATCATAAAGTTGTAATTAATAATGGAAGAGATTTTGAAACATATTCAGCTGATGAAGTGAAATATGTATTGAAACAAATTTATGATAGAAACGAGAATGACTTTATAGAAAAAATCATTCGTGGATATTTGATTAGTGTAGGATGTAGAGAACCTCAACATGGTATTAAATACTTCCACAATTTCAATTCTATTATGATATGGGATAATAGTAACTATAGAGTTCCATCTGATGTTGATGTTGGTAGTAAAATTGCTGTAAGTGTTGTTGATAATCAAATCTCTATTAAGAGTAATGGTACTCAAAACTTTGTTAATCATAGAGTTTGTAGTGATATTGTTGGTTATGATGAAAATCCTGATTTAGCTACAACTATTAGAAGAAGTAATGAGAAGAAAATTAAGAAAGAACAAGCTAATCAAAACAAATTTGTTTCACCTCCAAGAATTAAGAGAACTAAGATAGAAGATAGTGATTTAATTAGTACTCGTAGACCATTCCCTGCTAAGAAAGTAATTAGTAATGGTTTTATTAGTGCTGCTAAGTCTATTAACTTTGGTAACGCTTTAAGTGATAAGGATTTGGGAGAGGTAGAAGAATGATTTAATTATATTTTAATTCATTAATTCTTTAAATATATATCATTCATATTTTTTATATATTGTTTGAATGTCACTACAAGATAAAATAAATGAGTTATACAAAACATATGGTTATTTAAACAAACGAGACTTTATTAATTTCTCTGTAAATGAACTTGAGAATAACTTTAAAAAATCTGACATTAAAAAAGCTAGTAGTGAACTTGTAGAGTCTAAACCAGATTATCAAATCACTGCAACTAAAAGGAATAGAATTAAATATGAAATTGAAAAGTTACCTGAGTCATATCAAATAGATTTAGTGTTTTTCAACAATACAAAAGTTCCATTTTTGTTAATTATAGAAGTTGTTAGTCGTAAGTGTTGGATATATTATGTTAAATCTAAATCAGAAAATGATGTATATCCAGTGTTTGAAAAATGGTTTTATCAGGGTATGCAACCTAAGGATGAAAACGCTCGTTTTGTAGGAAGTATATTGTCAGATGAAGAGTCTGGTATTATCTATGGTAAGAAATTTTTAGATTTGTTTAACAAAAATCATATACGATTTATACTTAAAGAACGTAATGAACATAATATAATGAAAATATTGGATCGATGTGTGAGAACTATTAAAGATATGTTTTATAGAAAAATTAATACATTTTCTGATGAAGAATTTGATAAAATTAACAATATTGAATCATTGTGTAATATAGTATATACTGTTGTAGATGATTACAATGCAAAACCACATTCTGCACTCAATAATCTAACTCCAAATGAAGTATTCAATGATTTTGAAGTCCAAGATAGATTGTATAAAGAATCCCATGCTAGAAACTTAAAGAAGCGTAAAAGTGATACTCATTTTAAAGCTGATGATTATGTCAGAATAAAGGAACGTAGAGATAACAAACTTCAAAAAACTACTTATTATACTGATAAAGTATACCAAATACACAAAGTTGGTCCGTTTTCATATTCTGTTAAGAACTTGGATGGAACAATACCTAAAGAATTCAATCCTAGAGATATAGGTTCATATAGATTCAAATCTCATGAAATTAAAAGAGTACCAGTTAATAGTATTACAACAAATGGCAAGTTTAGATTAAGACAAATTCATAGTATAAATAATGAAGCACAACCTATAGAACCAGATATTCAACCAGTACCAGAAGGTAGAAAAAGTAGATATGGTAGAGTATATAAGAAAAATTCGCTATTTAATGATTTCGTATAATTTTTATGTTTTTTATTTATGTTATTTTTTTACATATTAAACAAACACCAATTTTTATCAAAGTAATGAATTCAAAGTGCTTTTTCAAGTATATGGATTAAAGCATAAACCAGACAAATTTAAAGTATATATTAATACTTATAAGTTCTTCATTATCTTCTCAAACTCTTCAGCTTTCTTTCTTTTCTCTTCTTCTATTCTCTTCTTAAACTCTTCTTCCATCTTCTTTTCTAATTCATCGTTTTCTTTTTTCATCTTTTCTTCCATTTGTCTCTTTTGTTCTAATACCCATTTCTTTCTTAACTCTTCTTGTTGTCTCATATTCTCTTCTTCTTGAAGCATTCTAATAACGACTAATTCTTCTTTTCTTTTCTTTTCTGCTTCTTCTTGTTTTCTTTTTCTCTCTGCTTCTTCTTGTACTTTTCTAACTCTTTCTTCTTCTTGTTGTTTTTTCTTTTTTTCTTCATCTTCTTGTTTCTTTCTCTCTGCATCTTGATGTTTAATTTTCTCTTCTATCTCTTTTTGTTTTTCTTCATCTTTTTTAGTTAATTCAGCATTAAAATATTTCAATTCAGCATCCAGCATATCAATATCAGTAACATCAAGAAGTGTAGTATCAGACCTTGGTGACATTGGAGGTGTAAAGGTAGGACTTTGGCTACTTAATAAATCATCAGCAGATGTTCTTGATTCAGTATCTTTCACAATTATACCCATTGGTTCATCAACAAAATCAGAATCCTTAACAATCTTTCTTTTCTTTAAATGAATTAATTCATCATCACTATCAATAACTGCTTTTGTTTTAGGTTTCTTTACAGTATCAGTTCTTCTTTTATAAACTCTTTTAGGTTTTTGAGGTACAGTTGGTGGTGGTGGTTCTTGTTGTTGTTGTTGTTTTAACTGAGGTTGAATAAAAGGTTTAATCGGTTTTACATTTGGTTTTACTATACTCTTCATCTCATCGTCACTAAAGTATAAATTCATATACTCATTTTGATCTAATGTCTCTAGATGTTTAATGGGAATTAACTTCTGATTATCAAACTTACATGAAAAGCAATAATAAACTGCTGTAGCTGACTTCTCTAATTCGATATAGTTGAATTGTGGTGAACTTTGCTTCTTCTTTGATTTTTTGCTGTCATCATAAGCCAAACTTTGAATATACATTTCGTCGCAAAATGTCTTTAAATGCTGGATGTTACGACTTACTTTCTGATAGAACTCATAAGCCTGTCCCTTTAATGGGAGCTGGGAGCATAATTCTGAATTGGTTGGTTGTTTGACTCTGTCTGCTGGCATTTTTGATTGAATGATTGAATAATTAATTTTCTATTAAAGTAAAAAAATGAAAAAAATAAAATACTGAAAATGAGTAAGAAAAGTGTGAATGAAAAAAACGGTTTTTCTTTATGTAATATTTAAGGGGGTACAAAAAATAACTTTCAAAAATCAAATACGAAAAAAGTCTATATATAAAATTAAATATTTATGATTGGTTTTTGAATTTCAATCTCAGGTTTATTAATAGGAATAATTTCTATTTCTGTTTCTAATTGCTCTTCATCTTCGTTATCACTAACATTTCTAGAATTTATTCTACTATTTTCAGGTGTTAAAGTAAATGGAATAGCAGAAACAATAGTAGATTTTCTTAATGCTAATTGAACAGCAGGTTCTGGCTCAGCTAATATTTCACTTAATTCTGGAGGACAGGCTTTATGATAACACCACGCACATATTCTCTTGCATTTATAAAGAACCCATAGAACTACACAACCTAATAAAATATACAGTTCTTGTTTCAAACCATTTAAAGTATCTTTCATATCACCTAACATAACTATAGATGTATTATATGGCATATTATGTGAAATTATTTATATATAAAAACGCATAGAAATATAAAAATGAATTTTAAACCAAAAGTTAATTAATTATACAAGTAGGTGATGTAGTTAGATCTACTGTAGCTACCCCCGGGATAGAACTTGTAGATGTTTCTACTTTAGCAATATCTACCTTTGGTCGACCCTCGGCAGTGGAACTACTCTCTACTTTACGCTTCTTATCTTCTCCACTATTATCACTTCCTTTCTTTACTTCTTCATATCTTCTCTTCTTTTTATTTCTACACTCTGTACAAGATTTATAGAATACACCTTCACTCTTATAACCAAATTCATCATTAGCTTTCTTCTTACCACAAGTACTACATATCTGTGAATCTGGATCTAACTTTGTTATATCCTTTCTTTTTTTAGATTTAGATTCACTTTGTTTTTCTTCCTTCATTTCTTCTTCTTCCATTGTTATATCAATATCATCACCTGGTTGTTCACTCCATTCTGGATCATCTTCATACTCTTCAATCACAGAATACATACCATCCAGCATATCCTTAAATACTTTAATAATTAATGATTTTACTTCAGACATATCATTCTCATACATTTCACCTTCTTGTAAGTGTTTTTCAATACTAGCATCAAGTTCATTTTGTAAATCACTCATTTTAATTTATGTAGATTATTTCAAAAATCGCAAGAAATTTACGAATGAAAAGAATTATGTAATATTATGTTTATTTCTATTCAGCCAATCAAATAACAAAAATTCAATTAAAACCAATGATTTAAGAATTAGTTATGAAATCTTAGTCTTTCTTCAATGATGTTTTTTTCATCAATGCCATAACGCTTTAACATCTTGGTTTTTCTGCGTTCTTCTTCAGGATCAACCCATTTTCTAGGGCGTATAGTTGCTTGTGCTACTCTAGTTGGTTTATGAATTGCACGCCATTCTTCATACTTTCTATCATCCTCATCAGCTGTATCAGATGTATACCACATTACTACTGGAGGTGATGGTGGTGGTGGTTGAGCTACTATTCTAGCTACTTCACTTTCAATGATTGCATAGATTCTTTCAAAGTCTTCATCTTCACGCTTATTTCTATCTTCTATATTAACATTCTCGATCCAAATTCTTGACATTCTTTTGAAATTATGATTGATAAAAAACAATAAGAAAAAGTTAAATGAAATTATATACAAAAAGCAAAAGAAAAAATTTAACCCATAAAATTACTCATACACTAAAATATATAAAGAAATTTAAATTCACCACTTGCTCCAGTATAACCCGTACCAAAAACTAATTTACACTCAAATCGCTTATTCTTACCTGTAGAAGGCACCTAAGAATAGTCTGGTACGGTTTACCCACCTACAGTGATATTCTTACGGTTATACATATATAAAAATATATATGACATAAATACATCTGTAGTATAAGTTGTTAATGGTTCTAATGGAGAGTGACAGATATTACAGGAGAAGCACTCTTTATGATATAATTTTTCATTAAACGCTAATGCATTTTGATCAACAGATTGTTTGCATACACCACACACAGACATTTTTTAATGATTTGGGGTAATAAAAATTTTGTTTAACCAATTTTCATTAGTTACATTTTTTTATTTTCTGTAAATCCTCTGCATTTTTGAATAATTTATATCAATGAGTGGATTAGAAAGACCACATATACCCAAAAGAGTAGCTTCAGCATGTAGTACACCACAAAAGTCTTATAAATTAACTCCAAAACCGGGAGAAGTATTATTTTTAATAATGAAATTTATTTTTAATAGTCAAATATACCAATGCCAAAAAGAAATAAAAGACAATCTATGTCATTCCTACCAGCAGTATAGATATATAGTTATTAATATATTCTAGAAAGGCAAAGCTACTACTACTGTATCAGATCCATCAGAATCTGATTATAGAAATGCTGGTGATCCGTTATTAAAAACAACCAACCTAAGTGAGCTTCGAAGTAAATTGAAATCATTCAAGCACAAAACATCAACCAGTTCAGAATCAGATCAACCAGCCCAACAACACGATCCAATGTTAAAAACCACAAACTTGAGTGAATTATTAAAGAATAGAAATACTTCAACATCCTTATCAGATGGAACAACCGTAACTTCATCCACATCCAAATCAAGAATACCTTTCCACACTCCCAGAATAATATCAACTACAAAAAATGAATCGTTAGTAACAAGATTAACTCAATCAGAAAGTAAATTACCAAAAAGACAAGTAATAAATAATAATAATAATAATTTAAATACAACAACATCCTCCTCATTATCATCCTCTCGTACTTCACCTGATATTAGTGCCAATGATAATAACAGTTTTTATAATGGTAAAAATCATACTAAATCAATGGATGACATGGAATTATTGAATGATTTAATGAAGAATGATATTGATTTTGATGATTTGTTGAGTAACTGTGATTCGAATAATTCGAAAGGTGAATCTCCTAGGAATCTATCATTATCATCTCCATTACCATCACAAATATCAAAAATACTATTGGATAATGAAGATGAAATAAATAATGAAATAAATACTTATATACAGAAGAATATACAGCTTGAAAAACAGAATATAGAGTTGAGTGTTTATAAAGAAAAGTTTGATAATTTACAGAAACAAATTAATGATATTTCTATTAATAAAGAGAAAGAAGAAGAGTATGAAAATATATTGAAAGAATTAGAAGAATATAAAACAAAATATAAATCATCTCAAGAATTGATTGGTAGATTAGAACAGCAAATAACCCAACAAAATAAGAAAATATTGGAATTAGAATCAAATAAGAATGAAAGTGAAGGATTGTTGACTTATTCAGAATCAAGAATTAATGAACTGCAGGAAGAATTAACCAAATCACAAAATAAGTGTAAATCCACTGAAAGTGAAATTGAGAAAGTTTATAGTGAAATTGATAAGATTCAAGAAAAATATCAATCATCTTTAGATGACAATAATGTATATATATATATATATATTAAATATTAATTTTATTTCTTTATAGAAAGAATTAAAGAAACATCAGCGTGCTTTGAAAGCAAAAGCTGTAGAAATTGACATATGGAAACAGAAATACACTTCCCTTCTATCACTCTATCAAAAGGAAAGAATAGAAAATGGTAAAGAAGAGATGAAAACAAGTGAATTGGATGAAGAAATACAAAATATAACACATGTATAGATAATTAATATATTTTAATAAATATTAATAGCTTACTGTCTCTTATTTAATGTCTAATAAAACACCACATGAAGTAGTGGATGAAGAGAATTGGCCTGATAATAATATTAATAATAATAATAACACAGTCAACTTTAATCCTTCCACTAAATGTAATATTATTACTGAAAACACACCTCCAAATACTCCTCCTCCTCCTCCTCCTCATAATAATAATAATACAAAGACTGAAACAACTGCAAGAACACCACCACAACCATCAGAACAACAACAACAACAACAACAACAACAAGAATCTTCATCATCAACTACAAAAACAGAGAATAGAATAGAAACAACACAAGAAACTTTAACAGAATCAAATGATAAAGTTATAGAAGAAACACCACAAAATTTATCATTGAAAACATTGAGTGGAAATCAAGTAAAATCAATTATTGTAAATACTTTACCAACTCAAAGAATATCAATTAAAAGTGGAACAAAATCAAGATTAAATCAAATGACAGAGAGTCAAGTGATTAATATTATTAAACAGTATAGTTATTATATTATTATCAATAGGTTTGGTAATCCGTATAGTTATAAAGTTTACGTTAATCATATGACCAATTCAATAGAATCAGTGGATGTAACATTTCCAACCACCAGCATTTCTGAAATAGTGTATAACGGACTAGATGATAAAGGTTTTGCAGTGAAATACGTAAATGAAGAAAATAATCAAGTAGAATCATAGATTTTTTTTAATTAACCTTAGACACATTTTATTTGTTTAATAATTTCATTTTTTATTTAATATTTGACTGTATGTTTAATGATAAACAATAATATTTAAAAAACAAATCCCCAAAAACAAATTTTGATAATTCATATAGTGCATTCTTATGATTCACCTCTTTAATCTTTCTTAGCTCCTGCTTTCTTGGCTTTTTGAGCTTTAGCATATACAGCATTGAGTTTTCTTTGAGCACGAGCAGCAGCACTGTAATTAGCCATTATATCATGTTCACGGTGTGGTAAGTAGTGAGCATTGAGTGCAGTCTTCTTTACAGCTTTTAAACTTCTTGTGAAACCTTTGCTAGCACCAGTTTTTTACTACTAAGTTCTTTGGTTGGTTGGCTTTGGTTGATTTTGTGTAGATTGTTACTGTTGGTCTTCCTGATTTTGATAAAACAAATCCAGCGGCTTTAGCTTGACTGATTCCTGAATCTTTAGCACTATATACAATATAAACATCAAAATATACCATGCTAAACGGGTGGTGCTGAATGGATCAGCAGAGAAGGTAAGAATGTTGTGTCCGTTCTTTTGTTTTCTGATGTAACAGTTGTTGTTCTTTGTAATTTCCCAAAGTAAGGATGATGACATCTATAAAAAATAAAATAAGAATAACAGGTCAAAAAGAAGATTAGGATATAAAAAATACCTTTTAAATGTAATTGATTGAAATGCACTACAGAATACAGAAATACAGGTGTACTATTTGCACACCCCAATTTTAATAACGTTTTTTTATTTTTATTGATTTTGAGGTTATGGATGTAGAATATCTAATGAAAGAGATAGGAGAACCTCTAACTGAGGCAATGGCAAGCCTTGTAGATTGTAGGTGTCATGATGCAGTTGAATATATTGGATATTACCTCATAAATTATGTTGAAAGAGAAAATAATATGGCCGATGTATTTTTTAAATCATTAATATAATAGTTGGAGAAACAGAAAAAGAAAGCAAATCAATTAATACTCTCTGCTGAAGAAGAAAAGAAAAAGGTAGAAGAAGAAGAATCTGAAAGAATAGCTATGTCAAGAGAAACTGATGATTTTATAGAAAAAGTAAGACAAGAGTTGTTTGCAGCTGAACATATAACACCTGAATTGTATTAAATCTCAAATATTATCAAAAATAGAATGGAAAAGGTATTAGAAGCATTAAAAATGATGACAGGAGCAGAAAATGTATATATTGCCAAGAAGTGTCTTCCACCACCTTTGGATCCAGTAGAAGATGAAGGAGATGATGAAGATGAAGATGGTGGAGGTGGTAATGGAGGAGGTGGTGGAGATGGAGATGATGAAGAAATCAATCCAGACGAAAACGATGTAGTAGAAAAAGAATTCGAACCTCCACCAGATCCAAAGAAAGATATAATCCCAAGATTAGAATACCTATATGCAACAAAAGGAAATGAATTTATGTTAGATGAATTACTATTTGAAGGTGAAGGAGTGACATTTGATTTGTGGAAAAAGAAAGAAGGAGAAGAAGAGGAGGAAGAAGAAGAACCTGAAGAAGAAGATGAAGATGCTCTAAAGAAACTAAGTATTTATTATATATATATATATATTATTATTAGAGAAAGAAAAACAACCAGAATTATATATAAAACAAGTATTATCTGAGCCAAGAATGAGATATTTCGGAATTCCTAAACTTGGTAGCTATATGGCATTGGGCTTTACTTATCAATCTTCACTTCATCCAGATGCATTTGTTCCACCAGAACCTAAAGAGAATGAAGGAGGTGAAGAAGAAGATGAAGATAAGAAAGGAAGTGATGATGATGATGATGATGATGATGAAAATAAGCCAAAGAAAGAAGAACCACCACCAGAACCACATACATTACCAATTGATATGGTTATCTGCTTTGATTCTATAGGAAAAGATAAAGAAATAGAACAATCGAATAATCCAAAGATTCATGAATGGGCTGGACAAATAAAACGAATATATGAGAAAGAAGAAAAGGATCAATTCTTGGAAGAATATAATGAGAATATAAAGAAAGATTTAAAGGGTGTAACTGAAGACTTAGAAACTCTTAAAGATGCTCAGAAAGATGCTGCTAAAGAAATAAAGAATGGAATGAAAGCATTGAAGCGAGAAAGACATATTAGTGATGAAGAAAGAGAAATGAAAGCTGCACAAATTAGAATGGATGCTGCTTTTTCAATATTATCATCCTTTAAGAGTAAAATTGCTGAAATTAGACAATATCATATATCTCCTAAACCAAAAGCTGTTAAAGTGTTGTTAACATGCTTGTATTTATTAGGTTATTCTAAGTATATTATATGATTATTATTATTATTATAGAAAACACTTAATGGAAGATAAAAGACCTAATGTAGCAGATTGGAACAAAATGAGACCTTGTTTTGGTGATGAGATGTTTAGTAAAATTGAAAACTTTAACATAAGTGAGAAAAAGACTATACCTAAGTATGCTACAGTAAAGAACTTGAAAAGAATGATTAAGAAGATTGATGATGAAGAGATTAATAAAATATCAGTTTGCTATTGGTGCTTTATTGAACTGGATTAGAGAGACACTTGAAGCTAGAGAGAAAGCTATTATTGTGAGAAAGATTGAAGAGAAGAAAGCTAGAGAAGAAGCTGAAAGAGAGAGATTAGAGAGAGAAGCAGAAGAAGCTGAGAGATTAAAACAATTGGCTGAAGAAGAAGAAGATGGCAAAGAAGATGATGAAGAAGAATAATTAATAGTTATCAGAAAATAGATAATTAAATTTATTTAAAATAATATATTATTTTTGTAATTCTGCCAATGGATGAGAGAATAATTAGCAATTTTCAAAATAGATTTCACAAGCCAAAAGTTTGAATTTATCAACTGTTTTTTCTTTTTTTATTAATCAAATGGAGGAATTTAATATGATTAAAACTCGAAAACTCATTAAAGAGACTACTATAGCTACTCCAATAGATAAATCAGAAGTGCAACCTCTTGAAAAGACAGAAAGACCTTTATCTTCACATCAAGCAACTTCTCTAAGGGTATAAAATGTTTTTTATAATGTATAGGACCAAATATACAAACCACTCAATATAAAAAGCAATCAAATAGTCGAAGTAGATCATACAAAAGTAGAAGGATTGGAAGTATTTTTTAAATATATTTATTTCATAGAGAAATGAAGAAATATTTGTTAGACAAATATTACAAGAAGAATATGGAGATATAAAAATAAATGAGCCAAATTTAACACCTTCTCAAACAACTCAACTAATACAAAAAATAAGAAATGAATTGTTTTATCAATCTGGTTCTTGTATATACAATATATTTTTCATATTATGTAATAGTGTATGTTAAATTGAGAGAGAAATTAGATAACAGGCAAGTATTCTCATTTGAACAAAATGATACAAGAATAAGGACAATGTTCAGACTACAATTGCGACAAGCAGTTTCAATAATGAAAGTATATTATTAATTAATTAATACATCATTTAGATTGAAAAAGATATAATAGAACCATTTAAGAAAGAATTAGAAATCAAGAAATTCAGATACAATGGATTATATGGGAAATACATATCAACAGTTTCCTGAAGTAGAATTAATGTTAAAGTAGGGTGAAAGAAATGCACATAATAAAAACAACAACAAAAAGTCAATATTCAAAGAACTTCATGCTGATGAAGAAAAGATGAAAGAATATAGAAGAAAGCAAGATTTAGAACGACAAAAACGAAAAGCAGCAGTAATTGAAAAATCAAGAAAAAGAGTAAATGAATTAAAAGAAGTGGTAAGAAAAGAATTGAAAGAATTAGCTGGAATAAAAGAAGAAGAAGAAGAGGAAGAAGTAAAAGAAGAAATTATCAAACCCAAACCTCCACCAACTCCAAAATATACAACTGAAGTGGTAAAAGACACAAATGGGTTTGATCTAAGAAGGAAAAAAGTCTTAGGAAGGTACAATTCTCAAATAAAGCTCGTCACATTTGATAAAAGTTGTCAATCTCCAAGAAATCCAACAGTAGTAAAAGAATTATTCAAACAAGATAAAATCAATCAATTTCCTATTGTAGAAACACTTTTAAAAGAGATTGGCACATTACAACTTGAATTTTTTCCACAGTTTACATCTGTTGATACAACTAAACCATTATTATTTTATGCAGAACCTTTATTAATGAAAATAAGTTCAGAAACTGAAGTTGTATTAGCTCCAAGACCACCTGCTATAACTTATGATAATTTGAAATTTAAACATATTTTATTTACTACAGATCATCTTTGTAGTTGTTTTAATGATACTGTTATTGATCATTCGAATGATAAACCATTGATGTTGAAGAATTACGAATTGCCTAAGATAAATGATGATGATTTAGATTCATTTCTATTAAGAAGATTAGCAATAGCACAAAATTTAAAGAAACAAGATGAAGTCATTCAACCATTTGATTCAAAAACATTGAAGCCTGATCCGATCACACCGCATGAATTACCAAAAGAAGAGAATGTGAATGAATTTGAGGAAAGTGAGATGGATAAACAAGCTGATGAATTAATAAAACAATTAATGGAAGGTAAAAAATCAACAAATCCACCAATAATAATTGATGAAAACGGTAATGAAATAGAATGTGAAAGTTTAGAAGAAGATGAAAATGACAGTGAGTTTATAAAAGAAGCAAAACGAAGAGCAAAAGAGAAGATCTTAACTGAAAAACCAAATATTTCTCCTGATTTCAATCAAGATGGTACTCCAAGGACATTAGCTAATACAGATCCTAAATTATTGAAGAAAGCACTAGAAGGAATGCTAACTCCTGTTGATATGAGTGTTGTAAGAAATAAGAAGAATAAAAATGATAATAGTGATGAAAATGAAGAAGAAAATGAAAGTAAAAAGAAAAAGAAAAAACCAAATGGTGATGGTGATGTAGATTTCTATGAAAATATGCCTGAAGATGAAGATGAAGATGAATATGAATATATTGAAGTTGATGAAAATGGTAATGAAATAGAACCAAGTGATAATGATCAAACAACTTCTAATGGATTTAAGAAACTACCTCCAGTTCATTGGGGTGAAGTGAATGAAAGTGATGATATATATGCCAACATGCCAAAGGAGAAAAAATAGTGAAAAGAATCAAAAGAAAGAAGATTAATCCAGTTATAAAAATGGAGCAAAAACCTAAAAAAAAGAGTTTTGTGAAAAATGATGATTCTTTAATTACTCATATTACTGAGATTGATGCTAAAGTTGATACACATCGAAGAACTTCATTTGTTTCAGTAAAAATGACAAAGGAGAGATGGAAGAAGCAACTATTGAATTTGGAGTGATTAATTCAGAATCTTTTAGTGATAATGGAAAGAGTGAAAGTAACAAAAATAAAGAAGAAGAAGAAGAAGAAAATAATGATGATGTTATTGAACAAATGAAATCAATTCATGATAATGATGAAGAAGAATTAAAGAAACTAAATGAAAATAATAAAAAGCAACAACAGCATGTAATCCAGTTCAATCCTGATAGATATGTGAAACAAAAGGAGAAGGTGAGTATAGTGAGAGAATATGAAAAAAGAGATTCAAA
>NGBS01000621.1:0-64512 GCA_002245135.1 Proteromonas lacertae
AATATAAAAAGCAATCAAATAGTCGAAGTAGATCATACAAAAGTAGAAGGATTGGAAGTATTTTTTAAATATATTTATTTCATAGAGAAATGAAGAATATTGTTAGACAAATATTACAAGAAGAATATGGAGATATAAAAATAAATGAGCCAAATTTAACACCTTCTCAAACAACTCAACTAATACAAAAAATAAGAAATGAATTGTTTTATCAATCTGGTTCTTGTATATACAATATATTTTTCATATTATGTAATAGTGTATGTTAAATTGAGAGAGAAATTAGATAACAGGCAAGTATTCTCATTTGAACAAAATGATACAAGAATAAGGACAATGTTCAGACTACAATTGCGACAAGCAGTTTCAATAATGAAAGTATATTATTAATTAATTAATACATCATTTAGATTGAAAAAGATATAATAGAACCATTTAAGAAAGAATTAGAAATCAAGAATTCAGATACAATGGATTATATGGAAATACATATCAACAGTTTCCTGAAGTAGAATTAATGTTTAAAGTAGGTGAAAGAAATGCACATAATAAAAACAACAACAAAAAGTCAATATTCAAAGAACTTCATGCTGATGAAGAAAAGATGAAAGAATATAGAAGAAAGCAAGATTTAGAACGACAAAAACGAAAAGCAGCAGTAATTGAAAAATCAAGAAAAAGAGTAAATGAATTAAAAGAAGTGGTAAGAAAAGAATTGAAAGAATTAGCTGGAATAAAAGAAGAAGAAGAAGAGAAGAAGTAAAAAGAAAATTATCAAACCCAAACCTCCACCAACTCCAAAATATACAACTGAAGTGGTAAAAGACACAAATGGGTTTGATCTAAGAAGGAAAAAAGTCTTAGGAAGGTACAATTCTCAAATAAAGCTCGTCACATTTGATAAAAGTTGTCAATCTCCAAGAAATCCAACAGTAGTAAAAGAATTATTCAAACAAGATAAAATCAATCAATTTCCTATTGTAGAAACACTTTTAAAAGAGATTGGCACATTACAACTTGAATTTTTTCCACAGTTTACATCTGTTGATACAACTAAACCATTATTATTTTATGCAGAACCTTTATTAATGAAAATAAGTTCAGAAACTGAAGTTGTATTAGCTCCAAGACCACCTGCTATAACTTATGATAATTTGAAATTTAAACATATTTTATTTACTACAGATCATCTTTGTAGTTGTTTTAATGATACTGTTATTGATCATTCGAATGATAAACCATTGATGTTGAAGAATTACGAATTGCCTAAGATAAATGATGATGATTTAGATTCATTTCTATTAAGAAGATTAGCAATAGCCACAAAATTTTAAAGAAACAAGATGAAGTCATTCAACCATTTGATTCAAAAACATTGAAGCCTGATCCGATCACACCGCATGAATTACCAAAAGAAGAGAATGTGAATGAATTTGAGGAAAGTGAGATGGATAAACAAGCTGATGAATTAATAAAACAATTAATGGAAGGTAAAAAATCAACAAATCCACCAATAATAATTGATGAAAACGGTAATGAAATAGAATGTGAAAGTTTAGAAGAAGATGAAAATGACAGTGAGTTTATAAAAGAAGCAAAACGAAGAGCAAAAGAGAAGATCTTAACTGAAAAACCAAATATTTCTCCTGATTTCAATCAAGATGGTACTCCAAGGACATTAGCTAATACAGATCCTAAATTATTGAAGAAAGCACTAGAAGGAATGCTAACTCCTGTTGATATGAGTGTTGTAAGAAATAAGAAGAATAAAAATGATAATAGTGATGAAATGAAGAAGAAAATGAAGTAAAAAGAAAAAGAAAAAACCAAATGGTGATGGTGATGTAGATTTCTATGAAAATATGCCTGAAGATGAAGATGAAGATGAATATGAATATATTGAAGTTGATGAAAATGGTAATGAAATAGAACCAAGTGATAATGATCAAACAACTTCTAATGGATTTAAGAAACTACCTCCAGTTCATTGGGGTGAAGTGAATGAAAGTGATGATATATATGCCAACATGCCAAAGGAGAAAAAAATAGTGAAAAGAATCAAAGAAAGAAGATTAATCCAGTTATAAAAATGGAGCAAAAACCTAAAAAAAAGAGTTTTGTGAAAAATGATGATTCTTTAATTACTCATATTACTGAGATTGATGCTAAAGTTGATACACATCGAAGAACTTCATTTGTTTCAGTAAAAAATGACAAAGGAGAGATGGAAGAAGCAACTATTGAATTTGGAGTGATTAATTCAGAATCTTTTAGTGATAATGGAAAGAGTGAAAGTAACAAAAATAAAGAAGAAGAAGAAGAAGAAAATAATGATGATGTTATTGAACAAATGAAATCAATTCATGATAATGATGAAGAAGAATTAAAGAAACTAAATGAAAATAATAAAAAGCAACAACAGCATGTAATCCAGTTCAATCCTGATAGATATGTGAAACAAAAGGAGAAGGTGAGTATAGTGAGAGAATATGAAAAAAGAGATTCAAATACAGCAACCACAAAACTACCCAATATTTCAGATATTAACAATTTATTAAATGAAAATGAAGAAGTAAAAGATAATAGTAATCAATCACCCACACAACAGCAACCATTCAAAAGAATAGTATCAAAATCAAGACCATTAACCAGAAAGAATTCTCCAAATAAGAAAAGACCAGCAACTACAGAACAAGAAGTTCCAAAACTTAAGACAATGGATACAAATCCTTTACCAACTCCACCACCACAACTACTGAATAAAACAGCTCCACCGCATATTAGAAGAGTTAATATAAAGTTTAATAAACCTGAAAATAATAATAATAATAATAATCAATCTCCAACTAATAATAATAATAAATCAAAATCTCCAACAATTGAACCACTGACTAACGAAGAAATTGACAAAATCAAAGAAGAATTAGAATTAAGAGAGAATCAATCAATTAGAATGGAATATGAAAAGAAAAAGAAGATTAAAGATAGATTGAATGGTTTATTTGAAACATTAGAAATGCCATTACAATCTCGTTTAGATTTTGTAGTCAGATATTCACATCCTCCACTTCAAGAACATTTAGAAGAGGTTTTATACTCAATGGAAAATATTGCTCGATATATTGTTAAAAGAGAAAACGCATTAGAAAACTTGAGAAAGTTTGAATCTAAACATTCTGATCCTCGAAGATTTCTAGGAAATAATAAGCAACAGCAAAGTGGTTTAGAGTTTATTAAAGAACAAAAGAAGAGAAAAACTCTTGAAACCAAGTTGGAATATTATACGGATAAGTGTTACAAGATATTAACTGACTTTGCTAAAGTATCGAAAGAGAATATAACTTATAAAGGAGAAGCATATCATGAAAAAATGGAATGCGATAAAACTTCAATGTTATATGAATTGGAAGATGAAAGAATTGAAGAATTTAGAAAGAAAATGAAAGACAATGCTGTTGCTGAACCATTTGCTAATAATGAGAAAATATATCTACCAGATATAGCAAAATACAATAGATTAGCTACATCTCCAATATCTTTAGAAGAATACAAGTTGTTAAAACCGCCAGATTGGAAACCTCCAGGAAGAGGCTCAATTACAGGTCCTTTAAGCTCACTTCGTGCTCATGAGCCTTATGCTCCACCATCTTCTCATATTTCATTCAGAGAAGACTCTCCAAGTCCATCATAGTAGAAGTAAATTGATTAATAATTTAATAGTTGTTTATATGATGTATTTTGGATGAATATATAACAGCTGTGATAGCTCAGATGGGAGAGCGTTAGACTGAAGATCTAAAGGTCGCTGGTTCAATCCCGGCTCATAGCGTTGTTTTTTATTTTTTTTTTATTTTTCGTTTTATTTTTCATTACATATTAAAAATTGAGTTGCTAATTAAACTATATTACATAACTGCAAATGCGACTAGAAGAATGAGCGAAGGAGATACCTGTACAAAAATTGAAAAGAACGTGAATTACATCACCTTAGATGATAGAGATGTTCAGTATTATACCATTAAAGGGTATTGTAAACCAGGCTGAACCTTATTGTGATAATCCATCTAATGTGACTTATCATATTATAGCATTCAATCCTTCAAAGTTTGTTATGCATAACAAACAGCCTATTAAGAACTATTTCAAGGAAGTAAAAGAGGTATTGAAAAAAATATTATTAGATGCTGCTATGAGTTACACAGAAGACAGTGATTTAAAGAAGGAATTTAAGAAAAGAGGTGTTAAAGTGATAATACCAGATGATAACAAATCTATAAAATTATGGACATGGAAAAATAAGATAAAGAACCTCAATGCAGCTCTTTTTAACGGTTGTCAATGCGATATTAGAGTAAAAAGTATTGCCATTACTGATAAAAAAGATAATGAAAAATTTGCAATCATTCTGAAATTCGAGATAGATTCCAGCATCAAGATATTCGAAAAGAAAGATAAGAATGAAGATGAGAATGAGGATAAGTGTGCCCAACCAGATGATTTTAATGATCAAGATTTGAAGGTTTGCATATATGTCTTTGTTCTGAAGTCTAACATGCATAATATTAATGGAATTGATGTATTATTATTTATTATTAAATGAATAATTATAGTTAATTAATTCATCTGGTAATTTGTTTTTCTCCATCTCATGAACAATTTTCTTGATTTTTAGGTATGCTATAATGTTTAGTGAGCCTAATATATTAAGTACACCATCTAAAATTTTCCAATCTATTGAATCTGATGGAGGGATGATTTCATTTCCATCTAAACAAATAAATACAATTTCCTAATTTTAAAGCATAATAATAACAATAAAATTACAGCTAATTATTTAGCTATTTGTGTTTAATAAACACCCTATATTGTAAAGATCTTAAAGTAATTAATGGATTTCTTTCCATACATCTAATAACAAATCTCACCATTCTACTATTAATCTTTACTAATTTTTCCGCTGAAGACTAAGCTGAACACTCTTGCATCTTCCTCTTCTGATCTACTCTCTTCAATACAATATCTGACGATCATTTTTCTAATATTCGGTTCTATGGCTTTTCCTTTAGCTGGCATCTATTTAAGAATATATATTATTGTCATACAAGAGCTGTTGTTCCCCGTTGAGTACAACTCCCCGTTGAGCGATTAGAGACTTTAGAAACAAACTAAATGCATATTCTTACTTATTTTGATGAATAATTGTTACTTTTATACTTACTTTGTCATAGAACTTATGTCTGCAATATACTTTTTTGATAACTTTAGTATAGAATATATGAAACGCATTTATTTTTATTTTTTATTTTAATGTTTTATTCATTACTAGAGACTAAAATGAATTAACTGAAATGATTAAAATACTTAAATTCTAATTTGAAGACCTTAAAAACCAAAAAATAAAAATAAAGTCAAGCCTCACTCAAGCCAACTTTTTACATTTCTTTTTTAGACATGTATAAGTAAATGTTCATTAATTCTAATCATTTCAATTAATCAATTTTAGTCTGTAGTAATGAATGAAACACTAAAACGAAAAATAAAAATAAATGCGTTTCATATATTCTATACTAAAGTTATCAAAAAAGTATATTGCAGACATAAGTTCTATGACAAAGTAAGTATAAAAGTAACAATTATTCATCAAAATAAGTAAGAATATGCATTTAGTTTGTTTCTAAAGTCTCTAATCGCTCAACGGGGAGTTGTACTCAACGGGTAACAACAAGAGCAAAATAAACATGAAAAAATAAAAAATTAAAATAAAAAAAAACTCCGCTTGAAGCAGTGTTTATATGCAGAGAATACACTTCCAAGTTCGGCTGAAAAAAGAGAATGAGCCGAGAATAAGATAAGAAAAAGAATGATGTGTTTTTATTAATCAAAAACGTTTTTATTGATGAAAATACAATATGGGGGAATGACTCACAAGTGATTTCCCCCCTTACTCATTATTATTGTAATAATTAGCTTACAGCAATATACAGACATCAAAAATTAAAAAAATCATTTTAAATCCGAAAACCGTAACCCCAACTTTCTTTTTATTTTTTTATTCTTGCTTCAAATGGATCGTACAAGTGATTTTTTGCAATTTTTATCCGATAATAATATATCACAGGATAGAATAAATACTATAGGAGAAAATAATGGTTTTTTGATAAAAGCTAACCAAATTGTATTCTATTTTAATTTAATAGTAGTATAATAATATTCAATTACTAGAAGATACATTAGAAAGTATTGAAAAGTATTGAATATATTGTAAAAGTGTAGAGATGTTAATCTAGAAGAAGAGAATAAAGATGTTGAAGACGAGATGATAATGGAAAATTTGAAATTATGTGATGAAGAAATAAATCAATATAATGAAGAAATAGAAGGTATAAAAGTTAGATTTAACCTAATTTAGTATCAGATATTAATCAAACAGAATTATCTCACTATACAAAAGTTAAAGAATATTTATATGATGTATATATACGTTTTTATATAATTGTTATAGAAATTGAAGGTATTTACCAAAGAGTTTAAAATGTACAGAAGAAGAAGAACAAAATTATGTGAATTATTATCTACTCGACTTGTAGATCCTATTACTATATCCAGAAACATGAAAATGGCAAAAAATATAAATACTCTATCTATGGAAGATGAAAAAACAGATATTAGATATAATAAAGAAGACAGAGAAAAATTATACAATGAAAATTTATCATTAATGGTATGTATAATAATAGTAGTAAAATATATAAATTATTAGAGTAAATTCAAAACTGAAGAGGAAGAAGTAAGGTATAAATATTATAAATTTTATATTATATGTTTTATATATCAACAGATTACTAGAAGTTAAAGCACAGGAAACTGCAGAATTAATTGAACAATTTTCAACAACTGTGATGGAACAGCATGAGACTATAGGTGAAATATCAATGAATTTGGAAGATACACAATTTCACTTAGAAAAGGGGAATAAATATTTGGATAAGACAATAGAGTATAATACAAACTCAAGATTTGTTATGTTTGTATACACTATGCTGATGACATTTTCCATATTATTTTTGAATTGGTATAATAGATAATGTAATTCTCGTTTTAAAGTGTTTTTTGGAATTATTACTTAGATTTACATAATTACTGTCATTTTTTGGTCATTTTTACTAGAAATAATTAATGACGAAATTTGAGATATCAGAAGAGTTAATTGCATTGTGTAAGAGTGAAAAGGAAAAAGGAAAGCATGAATTGTATGTAGAAGGATGTACTATATTTTATAGAACAAATTTGTTGAATAATGCCATTTCTTGCTTTAATCCAGGTAATTTTGATGTGGGAAGTATTTTTATATAATTTTATTCTGAGCAGATATACCAGAGCTTAAATCATTTATGTACAATCTTTTTACTGAGGTGATTAAGCAAAAGATTGAGGTTCCATTAGTAGTTGGTGTATTAGATTGCATAAAAGGAAAGCCAGAATATATTGAGATTGTTATAGATATCTTATGGTTATTGGGAATAGAAATTGAGAGTAATGAGTCAAAAGAGTTGAGACATATGAGTGAAGAGTGGAAAACATACGGCAAGCTGGTATTGGATTTAAATGGAAATGATATTTGCTCAATCGAAGAACTTTCAAGTAGATTAGAAATGAGTGAAATTGAAATCTCAGGAATTCAAAAAGACTACAAATCATTCGAGAAGAAATTAATCCGTATAAATACCAGATTATACTATACACAAAACAAATACAACTTATTACGTGAAGAAAACGAAGGTTTTAGCAAATTAATTACTGAGTTATATGTAGTATTAAATGATAAAAATGTGAATGAAATATTATCCCATATTCAATCACTAATTGGTTATTTTGATTTAGATCCACATAGAGTATGTGATATTATATTAACGTGTTTTGAATCTCAATTACAATATTATAATAGTTATATTCAAATACTATCAAACTTAGAAAGAGAATATATTCCACATATTTTAGGATTTAAATTTAGACAACATGTTCCAACAGATCCTTCTAATACAAGAACACCTGATTCATTGTCATTAGTAACTGCTTACTTAATAGATAATGATATAATCACAATTGGCGATATTTACAATCACTTATATCCTGAAGAAAAAGATTTAGCAAATATGTTTAACTCTAGAAAAATGTATGTAGAACAATATAATAAATCATTGAAAGTAATTACAATCAACGGAATTCAAGCTCCAACCAATAAAAATGATTGTAATATTGTTGATAATCAACATATTCAATTACTTTGTAATTTATTAAGAATCGGTAGTTGGAAGAATTTTATGATTTATTACAAGCATTTATCATCTTTAGAAATCAATATTTTATATGATAAACAAATAATTATATCATTATGTAATTATTTGTTATATTTAATCTCGCCTATCTATGAAAACAGTATATCTATTCAGAAGAAATTAAACCAAGATTATAAATCATATTATACAAATAAAAAGATTAAAGTCACGTCCAACAAATCATTACCACGTGTAAATGATTTCAAAGAGTTATTAAATACACTGGACACTGTATTAAGTGTATTAAGATATATGGTAATAACAGATATTACATTATTTACATATATTTGTAGATTATTGAGGTATTATATCAATCAAGAGTCAGATTATTTCCAACAGAATGATAACCATCAATTATTGATGAAAATATTATCATCTTATTTAGTTCCTAGTTTGTCCTTAGTAAATTACAATCCTGCACTAAGTCATGAACTATGGACTATTTTAGATAACTTTCCATTCTACCAGCGTTATGAAATATACTCATATTGGCAATATCTCAATAGTACAGAACCAATATTAGAAGCAAGTTGTAAAACAATGGAAAATAATGCAACTCAAAAGATGAAAAGATTGACTAAAGATAATGGTGGAATAATTGGTAGACAAATATCAATATTAACTCATTCTAGTCCACTGTCCGTGTTTGAAGTAATATTCCGTCAGATTGAAAGTTATGACAATTTAATAGGTGTAGTTGTTGATAGTGCAAGATGTTATACTTATTTAAGTTACGATATTTTGTTTTATTATTTCTTATATCAATTAAGTAAAGATAGAAGTGAGTTAAAATCTGATGGAGAAAATTTTGAAGATTGGTTATGTAATGTAAGTAGATTTATTGGTTTACTCGCCAATAAATATCATTTCACTGATTTAACTGGAATATTTGAATATATAAGTAATACATTAATAAAAGGAAGTATAGGTGAATTATTAATATTAAATTCATTGATTCAAGAAATGGGTGGTGTGGAAATAATGAACCACAATAATATAACTGAAAGTCAGTTATTATGTAGCAGTGGCGGAATGCTTTTGATTGGAGAAAAAAGCTTTTACAATTACAATTATCGATCTGAAAAAATATCCAAAAAATTAAGAAACACATTGATGAGTAATAACTTGTTAACTAGATTATTAATACAATTAGGTATTGAGAGAAGTAGAGTAATATATGATTATGAGGATACAAGTAAAAAGATGTTATATTCCTTATTAGATACTACTCATTTATCACTATCTTTATTAGCATATTTATGTTTTAGAGATAGTGAGTTATATACGTCTTTTACAAATTCTATTGAACATCCATTTGTGTTTAAAGAGAGATATAATATGGATATGGAAGTGATATTTCATTTATTAAGAAACAAAATGAAAAATTGTTATTTGAATAATAATAATAATAATAATATTTGGTATCCATATTCGGATCAATTTAAAGAATTATTAAAGAGATGTTTAAAACCAGAAATCTTAGATTCTATTACTATTGAATTGTATATCACATTTTGGATATTGTCTTATCCTGATGTTAAAGTACCAAGAGAACAATATGATAAATATATAAAAGAATTAGAAGATAAAATCAAAGATGAAAAAGATATAGATGAAAAGAAAGAGTTAAAATCAACCTTAGAAAAAGTAAAAGAAGAATTAGTTCAACAAGGCAAAGACTATATGGCAATGGATGCTTTATTAAAGAAGAATAAAGAAATATATTTAAAAGACATCGTCAATCATAAAGAATCGATAAATATATTTATAAAATATTGTATAAAGCCAAGAATCTTATTCAGTTATGATGATGCTATTTATTCAGCAACTTTTGTTGAGAAGATCAACACCATTGGAACTCCTTATTTTTCAACTATTCAATTCTATTATAAAATAAGTGATGTTCTATTTCCAATTATTCCAAAGTTGAGTGAAAGAGAAGCAAGTAATTTGGGTTTGTTTTTATGTGAATTGTGGAGAAAGTTGAATGAATGGAGAAGTAATAAAAACACTTATACGAAAGAATGTGAAAATAATCCTGGTTTTTGTAAGAAATACCGTCAATTAGAAAGTGAAAAATATGGTTATGATGAATATATTAAGATATATAGTAAAATGCACAAAACTCAAATCGAATCGTTTTTAAATTACTTAAAAAGTGATGAATATTCAAATCTAAGAAATAGTTTGATAGTATTGAAAAAGATGATAGATGTATATCCAATGATAAAAAGTGATTATGATAATTTAATTTTATCAATAAAAAGTATTATAAACAATAAACGATTTGAAGATGTGACATTATTTGCGAAGAATTATAATGCTGAATTATTAAAGAATGAAAGTCGAATGATCAATTATAAATCAAAACCGACAATTCATTCGAATATATCTAATACTCCAAATACAACTCCTCGAGATACTAATGTCATAAAGAAAACAATAATAACTCCATCACTTCCACCTACTTCAACTACTAATAATGCATCATCATCAAATATAGAAGTGAAACGAGAGAATTCCAAGAACATGGATGAATTGAATAGAAGTGAAGCAACTAAACGAAAAGAAGCTCCAAGCTCCAATGAAAATATTCCTTCCAAGAAAACCAAACTATCATCCAATATAAAAGTAAAAGAAGAAATAAAACGAGAAAATAATAATAATAATGAACGAGAAAGATCTCATTCTCGTTCTTCAAGTCATCGAAATGAAGATCGAAGACAATCTTCATCAACCAGAGGAATAATAAGAAAAGAAGAAGGTGAATTAAATGACTATCAAAATCGAAATAAACGAGATTATAATAATCATAATGACAATGATTATGAAGAAAAAAGATATGGTAGAAGAGGTAGTAATAGACGAAGATGATGGATGATAGAATGACAATCATTATAAAATACTTAAAGTGATAATTTCTCATTTATATTGCTTTTAATTCTAATAATGTCATAAAATACTACAGAATTCACTAATCTACTTTTTTTTCTTGTTGTAATTGATTAATATTATGGATAGTAATAAATATCCATAATATCAAAAGGAAGAAAGGTTTAATCATCCTCAAATTCAATTTATAAAAATATATTCGTTTCATATCATCAAAAATGAAAATTTCAGATTTTTTGCATGACAGTGCAATGTGCTTAGTGTTGCCTTGTAATACAGAAGTATTTTGTAGTGAAATATATTTATAGATAAAAGAACGAGTAGAAAAGAATAGTAGTGAAGTTGATTTGTTAGTTCAACATGAAAACGATATTAAAAAACTAAAAGTAATGAGATCAAAAGAAAAGAAAGTGTTAAAATTCTTAGAGAGTTACTCATTGATTTGTGATAGTTGTACAGCGTTTGTTTGTCCTTTTGAAGTGTTTCAAATAAGTGAAGACAGTGAACTTATGATAATATCACGAGAATATTACTTATTAGACTTAGAAGAAATGATTGAAAATAAATCTTTTTCTGTGAATGAAATAATTGATGTGATAAGTTCAATATGTGATATATTGATGATATTGAGCGAAAATGATATAGTTGTAAAGAATTTGAAGAGTTCAAATATTGTGTATGATAATCAAAACAATTTAAAGTTATGTGATTTATTCTTGAATGAATTGAGAAAAGAAGGCAATGTGAGAGTGTATGATATATGCTTTAAAAGCCCTGAAGAGCTGAGTGGATATGAATGTAATGATCGAAGTGTGATTTGGTCAATTGGCTGTACATTATATGAAATGATGTTTAAGAAATTACCATTCAATGAAGATGATAACATCACTAAAACAAAAGAGAATATTGTGAGATGTAAATACAATATAGATGTAGAATGTGATGAAATGATGAAAAAGATGATAGATGGAATGTTGAAAGTGAAGCATGAGGATAGAATAAGTTTGAAAGTGCTGAGAAAAGAAATGATGAAAATAAATGAAATGTTGAAAGATTCAGATGGTAATTTAATGATATATAAAGAAAGAAAAGAAGTGTTATTCAATAGCGATTGTTTAATAGTTACATTTCCAATAATAAGCTTATCAGAATATTATCTTAAACATGATAAATGGGAAGAATGTAGAGATAGGTTTATAGAATCTTATAATAATGAATATAATGAAAGAATAATAGTGGAATTATTGAAGATTCATTTATGTAAAGAATGGTTCATTGAATATAAATCTCATATTCCGCAATGTTTAATGAGTTATTATAAAACATATAATACAGTAGGTACAATGAAAATAGAAAGAATAATACAGAATAAACTGAAATTTCATATTCAACATCAATGTAAAATAAGAAAGAATTGTTATTTAGATGAAATGATGTTATATATTGATAAGAGAGATTATGATAAAGAATCAACAATAATTAATACAGATTGTTTTTGTATGTGTGAAGAAGGAATAAAATATTTGTTCAGAGTATTGAAACAAATTAATCTAATAATACTGCACTTCAATATGTTAGATAATCATGATGATCTATTTTTTATTCCACTCCAAAATCAATCGTTATTTGCATCATTATTATCTCAATTATCTAATCTTCAAAGAATATATATAAGATATAGTAATCTTACATATCATTTCGTTGAATCATTTGTTAAAGCAATTCCATTCATGATTAATCTTAAATATGTAGATCTTCAAGGTATTTACATTTTATATTATTTTGAAATAGGTAATCCAATTAGTCCAAAAGGATTCACATTATTATTCCCTTACCTTTATCTATTAATCAACTGGAATAATGAGTTGAATCTCATAAAGTTGAATTTAAATGACGAATCGATGATATTATTATCAGAAGAATTATATAAATATCCAAAACTTGACTTTATAGATATTACAGAAAATGAAAATATTCATTCAAATGGATTAAAAGCTTTATTCTCCAAATTTCCTATATCAAAAATAGACTTTGATTTTAATGGAAGTAAAGAATTAATGATTGATAAAAACATTCCAAAATTGTTCAAAGACAGTTCATATTTAAATTTGAGCAATTCAGAAATTGATGATAATATTTTCATTCAATTCATTTTATTAAGATCAAATGAATTAAGAGAAATAGAAAAGTTGTATTTGAGTAGTATTATTAGATATATTTATCTATTGTTTAGATAATAAGCTGACCTTCAGAAGTATAGAATGTCTGATAAACAATTTATCTTTATTTCCAAAACTTAAAAAACTTCATGTAAATGGAAATGAAATAGGAGATGAAGGAATGAAAATATTATCTCCTCATTTACATTTATTAGTTGATAAGCATAATATGAAATTAATCAATTGTTTAAGTATAGCCATTATTATTAAATGTAATAGAAATGGGATTATCATCTGTTGGATTAAAATATTTAGTTGATGGTTTAAAGAATGAAAAAATTAATATACTTAATATAAGTGATAATAAAATAGATTCAGATGGAATAGAGTATTTGATGAAATATGTGAAAGAGAATGATAATATAATGCTTATATTTATTCATAGTATATATATATATATATATATATATATTATTATTATTATTATTATTATTATTATTAATCTATCATTCATTAAATAGATAATCCAATTGGTAATGCTGGATTTAAGATATTATTAAACGATTTGGAAATATTATCATACCAAAACGATTTTACAATATCAATTAAGTTGAGAAATATCTCAATAGATGATGAAAGTGTAATGTTATTAACAGATAATCTAGATTCAATTAAATATTGTAGTTTAATAGATTTAAATGGTAATAATGTTAGTTTTAATGTATTGAAATTAATATGTTCAAAATCATTAAAAAATGAAGAATATCCATTAATAAAAATGAACAATCCTTCATGGTCAAATGAAGAATTGGGATATTATTTGGAGTATTGTATTAAAAAGGGAAAAAAAAGTTATGATTTTTCAAGTATAATATTAATAATAGAATAGTTATATTTTCATGAAATAGATATGAATATCAATGATTCACACATTTCAATAATAAAGCATATAAGTCGTTGTGAACTTGATTTATCCAATAATCAAATTTCTTCAAAAGGGTTAAAAGAATTACCTAAAGATTTACTGCATATTTCAATATTTAATAACCCCATTGAAGATGAAGGAATAGAGATAATATGTAAGTATTTGAGAATGTTAACTTCTTATCGTGATGAATTAAACTTATCAAGTATTGTTATTCTTTATATGTTATTGAATAGATATTGGAATGAGTGAAAAAGGATTAAAAATGTTAATAGAAAGGTTAAAAGCTTATGATCTGCTGAAGATAATAAATTTATCAGGAAATGAAATGAATGAAAGAGAATTGAGATTAATGAAAGAAAATGAGGAATTATTTGTTTATATAGAAGAATTGTCTATAACAGTAAAAGAAAATATTGATAAATCAGAATTAAAATCCTTTTTAGAAACGTTTTCATCTATCGAAATAATACATTTAGATGGAATATCAGAAGAAGAAAAGAAAGAATTATCAAAAGTTTTTGAATATAAAATAATCAAGTGATATATAATATTATGGCTTATTTTACATGTTTTTGATATTATTTTCACCAGAAATAAACAATTTATCTATATTTTCAATTTTGCCTCTAATTTGATCAAGCCTCAAATCATCCCGCCAATTACTTTTTTTGTTTTTTTCTTAAATCCATCGAAATATTAAAAAATGAGTAATATGAATAAATCAGAATGTATAAAATTTACTGATGAAATGTTATATGACGTATTATATAAATATTTTGGTTATAAGAGTTTTCGAAGTGAGCAGAAAGGTAATAATATTGTATTGTAATTGTGTAGAAATAATAGCTAATGTATTGAGAGGGAAAGACAGTTTGGTGTTAATGCCAACAGGAGGAGGTAAATCACTTTGTTATGAAATTCCAGCACTATTACTGTGTGGTGTGACGATAGTGATATGTCCATTGATTGCTCTTATGATAGACCAAGGTATATATTTGTTTTTGATTTATATTTCGTTGTTTTATAGTTCAATCACTGAAATCTAAAGGAATCTGTTGTGCTTACTTATCTTCAACTCAGAACAATCATGAGAAGCAAGAAATATTAAAACTACTAAATGATAAACCTATGAAACTAAAAATGTTATATGTATCACCTGAAAGATTTATATTAAATGATTTTAAGAATATTTTATCAAATTTATACAAAGATAATTTAATATCTTTTATAGCTATAGATGAAGCTCATTGTATATCTAAGTATAAATACTTCAAATATAAAATTCAATTTTTGTATAGATGGGGACATGATTTTCGACCAGCATATCGATCATTAGGAAATATTAAAAAAGATTATCCAAATTTAAGTGTAATAGCCTTAACAGCCACAGCTACAAGAAAAGTCGTTGAAGATATGAAATTGTCCTTACAATTGAAAGGTTGTAATCAATTCCAAACTAGTTTTTATCGAAGTAATTTGTTCTATAAAGTGTTTTATACTCCAAAGAATGAAGATAAATTAAAAAGATTAATTGAAACTTTACGAAATATTCCATTCAGTGATAGTGGTATAATTTATGCTCATAAACGAGAGAAAGTTGAAGAATTATGTGAAATATTAAAGAGTGAAGGATATAATGTAGATCAATATCATGCAGGAATGGCAGTATATGTTATTATTATTATTATTATTATTATTATTATTTATTAGGCAAAAGAACGTGAAAGAGTTCAAAATGGAATGGTTAAATGGTAAAATCTCATTGGTAATAGCAACAATAGCATTTGGAATGGGAATAGATAAAGTATATTAATATTTTATAATATAATAAATAATTAGAAAGATGTAAGATATATAATTCATTATTCAATACCATCAACATTAGAAGGATATTATCCAAGAAAGTGGTCGAGCTGGAAGAGATGGCTTTGCCATCTCAATGTATAATATTATACAGTAATGAAGATGTAAAAACATTTGAATTTCTTTGTCAAAGAGGAGATGATCAAACAGTTGATCCAATCGTAAAAATCGAGAATTTACATTCAGTTCGAGATTATTGTATATGTTTAGATAAATGTCGGCATTATCAATTATTACATTATTTTGGTGAAACTCTGAAAGATAATAAATGTAAAAGCCAATGTGATATTTGTACAGATTTGAAAAGAGTAACTCAAGATTATGTGAAGAGCTCTTTAGAACAACAAACTTATAATTCAAAGAATAATCGAATATCAGCTAAATCATTATTAGAAAGAGCATCTGATAAATATAATGATGATGATGATGATGGATATTATGGTGGTGGAAAACCATGTATAGATAGTGGAAAACTATTGGATAAACCATATGACGATCATCCAATAATATTTGCAACAGGATTGTCATTGAAGAAAAGAATGGATTTATTAGCAAAAGGTGTAGAGATTAGAAGTCCTGAGAATCCTCCAGCGAAGAAACAAAAGACATCGATAGTGAAATACTTGACATTAACGCAGAATGATTATCCAATTAAAAGTGATGTGAAGAATGAGAATGTGGTAAGTATTGAGAATAAAATTAGGAAGAAAGTTGGTTATAAGTATGATTATTATTATATTTATTGAATAGGTTATACTCCTATATAGCAAAGAATCTTCAAAAACATGGAGTGGATGATGATTCAAAATCTGCAATTCAATTTTCTCAATTTTTAGAATGGAAAATATACACTTTGGCAAAGAATGATGATGATTATAAAGCTTTAACAAAGAAGAGCCTTGAATTGTTGCTAGATATTGATGATGAGAAAGAAATTACCAATTTTAATATTAGATCAATAGTTAATAATTTATCGAAAAAATGATAATAAGTTTTTCTTTTATAATTCTTTTAAAATTTCATGTTTTTTTTTATTTTTGAAAAAAATCAATCAGTAATTTACTTGATGTAATTTACATATGAAAATTTGAAGATTGTAATTGAGTTTTATAGAAATGGATTCAAACAATTCCGACAAGCAGAGGGAGAATTTGAAAGCAGCAATAGAAGCGCAATTGCTTCATACTAAAAAGATAATGGAAGAAAAGGCTAGAAGGTATATTTTTGTAATTGAATCAAATATGAATAGAAAACGAGAATTAGATGAGAAATTAAAAGATGCAGATGAGGAAACAAAAAAAGAATTACTTGAAGTATATTATTTATTAATTACTCTACTCTCTGTAGCAATACAAGCGTGAAGAGCGTATTAGAACAAGAGAAGGATATAAACGATATTCAGTTTGTGATTTCGACTTTCTAGCAGTAATAGGAAAAGGAGCATTTGGTGAAGTTCGTCTAGTGAGAGAAAAATCAACAGGAGAAATTTACGCATTAAAAATTATGTTAAAAGAATCAATGAGAAAAAAGAATCAAGTCGATCATGTCAAAGCAGAAAGGGACGTATTAGCCGCAAGTTCAACTCAATGGGTAGTAGGTTTAGCCTATTCATTTCAAGATGAAAAATATTTATATTTAGTGATGGATTACTGTGTAGGTGGAGATGTAATGTCATTGTTAATCCACGAAGATATATTTTCTGAAGAAACAACAAAGTTTTATATAAGTGAAACGATTTTAGCATTAGAATATGTTCATAATTTAGGCTACATTCATCGTGATTTAAAACCAGATAATTTATTAATAGATGTCTATGGTCATATTAAACTTACCGATTTAGGTTTATGTAAAAAGATATCAAATGATTATGAAAAAAGTTATGTTAAAGCCTTAAATATGAATAACAATAATAATAGCGAAAAAGACAATAATATATCCAAGCCATCTCATAGAGCTAGAATATTGGTATATAGTACAGTTGGTACACCCGATTATATTGCTCCAGAAGTATTGAGTCAAAAGGGATATAGTATGGAATGTGATTGGTGGAGCTTAGGTGTGATAATGTTTGAAATGTTAATTGGATATCCACCATTTTATGCTGATGATTCTGTTAAAACATGTTCTTATATATTAGAACATAAAAAACGATTTGTTATTCCAGAAGAAGCGAAGAGTACTTTAAGTCCTGAATGTATTGATTTAATGAGCAAATTGATATGTGATGCTGATATTAGATTAGGAAGAAATGATGTAAATGAAATAAAGAATCATCCATGGTTTCGAAATGTGAATTGGAATAAAATTGCTGAGACAAAACCACCATATATTTTGAATGAACCCAAAAGAATTGAATTTATTTTAAATGAACAAAAGAAATTACCAACTGATAGTCCAATTTTGGCAGAATATGTGAAAGAATTAACAGAGAATTTTGATTCTTTACCAAATGATCCATTACCAAGTATATATTTTAATATTATTTTATCTATTTATAATAGTTATGAAAGATAGTAAATCTTATAGAATTGATATGAAGAAAGATTTTGTTGGTTTTACATATAAAAGAGAGAAGAAAGATGATGCTAAAGCTGATCTTAGTAAGTTAAGTGAAGTAGTTGATGCAGATGATGAAGCATTTTTTGGAGATGGAAGTGATAAATAGAATAATATTTTTTTTATATTGTAATATATATATATATATTTCTAACAGCTATTTGTTCAGATTTAGAATTATCGTTCACTTGATGAGTGACAAATGTAAGTTAACATTATGTGAATTGCATATATCTTATTTCAACAATTAATCAAACTATAACTTACCTTATGCATATTTAGCCTTAATCTAATACATTTTCAAAATTCATTTGAATTAGCTGGTATGATTTATGCACATGGTACTTTTCCTCCCAAATGCAACAACATTTATGAATAATCATATTCTTTAGGTTTCTTTTTAATTACAAATTATTAAAAAGTAATATACTCTAAAAATATAATTACTCATTCTTCAACATTTGTCTTGTAGCTAATTGATGGTATAATCCACCTTCAATATTCATCAATTCCTCGTGTTTGCCATTTTCTACTACTCTTCCATGATCCATTACAAATATCATATCAGCATTTTGAATTGTACTTAAACGATGAGCAACTATTATACTTGTTCTATCACTACTTTCTAATAATTTATCTATTGCTTCTTGAACAACAGCTTCACTTTCGGTATCTAAAGCACTTGTTGCTTCATCTAATAATAATATCTTTGGATTTCTTAATATAGCTCTGGCTATAGCTATTCTTTGCTTTTGCCCTCCACTTAATTGCTCTCCTTTATTACCTACATTTGTATTGTAGTTATCTGGAAATTCCATTATGAAATTATGAGCATTTGCTGCTTTAGCTGCTGCAACTACATCTTCATGAGTTACTGATTCATTTCCATAATCTCCCATTCGAATATTATCTTCAATTGTTCCACTGAATAACACTGGTTCTTGACTTACTAAACCAAATTGTTTTCTCAAATGTCTTATATTCATCGATTTTATTTCATGACCATCTATTAAGATCTCACCTGAATCAGCATTATAGAATCTTTGTAATAAACCTATTATCGTTGATTTACCACAACCGCTTGAACCAACTAAAGCTACTTTCTGACCTTTTGGAATCTTCAAATTCAACTTTCTCAACACCTTTGTCTCATTTCTTGTTGGATAAGCAAAAATTACATCTTTAAACTCAATTTCACCTGATATTTCAGGTGTATCACCATCATTTGAAGATATATCAACATCTGGTTTTGAATTAACTATTTCAGATACTCTTTCTGTCGCTGTTTTTACTTGAGCAACATCATTAGCAAAAGATGTTGAATTACTCAAAACTAAAGCTCTAATAAATAATAAAAACATTAAAAAATATATATACACAGCATTCATAGCTACCAATACTGTTATTAAATTTCCTACAGGACATAAACCATCAACAGCCCAAGTACCTCCAACACCAAATGCTATTGCATATCCACTTAGATCAAATATTTCATTATAGCCTTGTAAAATACCAGTATAATTAGCATCTAATATTCTTACCTTTAAAGATTCATCTTCTGTTGATATAAATTTACCATTTATATATTCTTCTATTGATAGACTTTTTACAGTTTTGATATTGTTTACAGATTCTGAGACAATTGAGCCAACTTCTTCAGTTGGTTTCTTTGTTTTGTTCATTATCTTTAATGCTGCTTTCATTCTCAAATAACCACCAAGAACAATAAATGGAATAATTGGAGACATTACTAATGCAATTTTCCAAGATGATATAAACGAAACGATTAACCCAGCAATGATTGTAAATATTGTTTGAGCATACATTCCAGATTTATCTTGAAGTGATGTTTGTAATAATGAAATATTACTTGAGAGTAAAGTTGTTATTGCACCAGTACTATGGTCATTATCATCATAATATTTGATGTCTTGTTTCATTAATGATCTATAACTCATATTTCTTACCTTCTTGGCGAATTTGGCACTAATACTACCAAATAAAATTGACTGTATTCCCATAAAAGAACAAATCACAATATAAAATCCAACTAATGACAAATACCAATTTCTCATTTGAATCATTAATTCATGCATATCAGTTTCATAAAATGAACTAACCATTCCTCCAAAGAATATTGCATAACATGGATGTATTGATCCATTAATCATTGATGATATTAATGCTAATAGATCAATACACATACTATTAAATGCAAATTTCAATATTGACCATGATGAAGATTTTGATTGTTTTTTATCGCTTATAGTCTTTTCAGAATGAGTAATTTCGTTAGATTTTATTTCACTTGATTTTCTTATTTCATCTGTTGAAATTTTATCTTCTGTTTCAACTGATGGACTTATTGGATTGATATTATTCTCAATATTATCGGTTTTCAACATTTGATTTTCTCTTAATTTTGAATATACTCCTCCTTTACTCATTAATTCTTTATGATTTCCTTGTTCTACAACTCTTCCTCCATCAATTACTATAATTTCATCAGCTGTTTCAATTGTGGATAATCTATGAGCAACAATCAAAGTTGTTCTTTGTTTATCTTTTAATAATTCATCTAATGCATCTTGGACTACTTTTTCACTTTCACTATCTAATCCACTAGTTGCTTCATCAAGAATTAATATGGATGGATCTCTTATTAAAGCTCTAGCTATAGCTATTCTTTGCTTTTGCCCACCACTCAATGAATGACCTCCTTCACCAACTAATGTATCATATCCATTAGGAAATTGATTGATAAAACTATCAGCATTTGCTTGTTTTGCTGCTTTGATTATCTCTTCATCACTACAATCCAACTTTCCAAGTCTGATATTATCTTTCACACTTCCTCTGAATAGAATTGGTTCTTGACTTACAACACCAATTTTCATTCTATAGGAATTTACATTATAATTCTTTATATTCTTATCATCAACTAATATTTCACCTTCATATTCATCATATAATCTTTGTAATAATTGTAATAGTGTTGATTTACCACATCCACTTGAACCAACTATACCTATCTTCTTTCCTGCTTCAATTGTAATGTTTAAATCATTCAATGCATTTTGCTCTTTTCTATTTGGATAATGAAATTTTACATGTCTATATTCAATTTTACCTTTTAATGATTCCACTTTTTCTCCGTTTGATTTTTCTTTTGTATTTTCACTTTCTTCAATTGTTTTATACACTTCATATCCAGAACCACAAGCTTGATTGATAGCTTGAAGAGAAGGACTTAACATGAATATACCAAACACTCCCATACTAATAACACATTGTGTAGCAAATACTGCTCCTCCATTTAAACATGTTTCACCTTTTATACACTGAAATGCTTCATCACACTATAATAAATAAAATATTTCTATTTATACAATATCTCTTCCATTGCAATCAGCTGATGAGAAATTATAATATTCATTATTACATACTGTCTTCAAATTTAATGTTATGTTATTTTTATTTTCATATCCGTATATACCTCGACAACTTCCACGAAAACTAATTTGAATAGACATTATTATTATTATATATAATATATACTCATTCATCATATCTAGTTTATCTTCTCTGATTAAATGACTTCCATACCAAAATGCAAATCCAGAAGCATTATAAAAAACGAAATTCATAAATCCATTGCTAAATCCAGCCATTTTACAGACTTTAATTGAAAATTGCTTGGCTTTTTCTGTTGCTTTTTCATACAATTCAATAAATCGATTTTCAATTCCATATGATGAAACTGTCTTTATTGAACCAATACTTTCTTCAGCAATACTACTGGATTCAGCATTTGCAGCTTGTAACCCTCCATAATATTTACCAGTTATACTTGTGATAGAAAATGAAACAATTCCCAAAGGAAATGCTATTGCCATGTATACTAATGTAACTTGCCAACTTTGGGTAAATCCAATAATAAACGATGCAACTATTTGAGATAATGCTTTGAATAATTTACCAAATTCCATTCCAATACCTTGAGTCATAGCATTTGTATCATCAATCACTCTTGAGGCTAGTTTCTTGGAATCATTTTCATCAAACCATGCTACATTTTGATTCAGTAATACATTAAAATACTTGGCTCTTATTCGACTGATTTGTCTTTCTAGAATTTAATAGATATTTAAAAATACCTGAGGCTAAACGAAATGTGGTGATAAAAATCATTCCAGCAATACCAGAAACAATTCCGAGTAGTAGAATAATCAAAGCATTGTCTCTAACAGTCTTTTTTGACTAATTATTGAATAAACAAATGATAAAAATACTTCATCAGGATTAATAACTTCTTCATCATTAATTGCGTTGAATAAATCCTTTAGGATATACATACAAATTGAATAGAAAGATCCATTCACGAAAGCAGCGATTATTCCAATAATAATCAAAATAATGTCACTTCCATCAGCATATTTCCACAATTCAGTTTTACTTAAAACCTTTCTTTCAAATTTTTCTTCATTCTCGACTTTTTCTTGTTTTTCTTCCTCTGAATCACTTTTTTTGTCATCAATTAAGTGGGATTCCAATTCAGAGGACTGTGATTCCTTCTTGTCCATCAGAAAACTGCCTTAATTTAAAATGCTTTTGTTTTACAATATTTCTCTTCTTTTATTGGTTATTCTTCGAATCTCTGTAAAGCCATTATCATTCTTTCAATGAAATATAACGAAAAGATTAAAAAGAAATACAAAAATTATGAGATTATTTTGTGTATTGATTTTAAATCAAACAAATTCTTACTTTTTTAGCTGTTTACCAAGTTTAATACTTCTTTATGTTTCATATTCTGTATAGAGTTAATTTTTAACCAAATTAAGAAAGATCCCAAGAAAAATTCTTCATAATCATAAGGGTTTTAGGGTTATTCATAATCTAACTGCCCACTTCCTGAATTATCATGGAATGCTGATCTTGGTTGTCTTCTATAATAAACAATAAAAAATAAAAAATACGGACCAGTTTGGTATTTAGCTTCATTCTTTTGAGCATCTTTTAAAAATGTGGCAAAAAGAGGTGATGTTACAAGATATATCATCTTTTTCTAAGAAAAAAAGAAAAATGAAAATGATGGTTTTCGAAAAAAATAATTTTGTTAAACCAGATTTGCATTTCTATCATTTTCTCTTTGTTAAAACAGAAACTCTTTACAAAAATTTACAATTCCAAAAGCAGATAGTTTTATCTATGACAAAAACAATTTATGATGAATGAATCAGAACAAAAGTATTTATAATTCTAACTTATAAACTAATCTTTATTTAAATTGCAGTTTAGAAGTTATTTTATATAATTATAAAAAATAACAAACAGAACTGCTAAATGAAAATGATTTCAAAAATACACTTTAACAGAATATACTAACTTTCGAAAGAGAGAAGGACAGTGGAGTCCAGATCACAGAAATATACTAACTATGAAATCTAGAATATTGAAACTCTTAAAATTAACAAAATTTTAGTTTTAAGAGCTTTAATTCATATATTTATTAAAATTAAAATTATTATTATTATTATATAGATAAATCCAAAACAAGAATTCACAGTATATATTACATTATTATAATCACTTTGAATCAAATATACTATAAGCTTCAGCGGACATCTTGTTATAGATTTGTTCCAGTTTCTTACCAAACTCTGCATTGTTGCTATACTTCTCAACTGCACTGTTTACTTCTAAACAAGTTACTTTATACTTTCTGAATAATTCAATATCCTTTTTGGCTACAATGGCTATACTTTCATTTACTAAGTCTTGGTATATTTGTGGATTCTCTTTCATCTCTTCTTGTAACTTTTCTACAGTAATTCCCTTAGAATTTGCAGATTTATTCATTAAATCTTTCAATACTCTAACAGAATTCTGTTTGTTGTTAGTTATTATGTCAATAACAGTATCTTCGGTTAAAACTGCTGGAACTTCACAGTATTTCTGTTCTTTGTCAAATAAAGCACAATTTAAATTATCAATCACAATTTCTGCATGTTTATATTCTTTTTCATCTCCATACAACTTTTTTGTAGTTTCCATATCTGCTTCACTTACTCCTAACTCTTTGTAAGCTTTACTTCTAGAGTCAGCCAATATCTTTTTAAATTCTTCTTCAAGCATAACATTTGCTTTATCAATACCACTTTTATTTATCAGATCCTCTTTCATTGAAATAATATCCATCTAATACACTATAAACAAAATATATACGCATTTTGGTTCAGCTAATGCTTTTACATAAGATAAAACCTCAACAGCTTTTTCAAGTGTGATTGCCATGATTTAAATTTGAATTTTTTAAATCTCAATCAAACAAGAATCAAACTTGTCGTTGGTTTAATTAGAATTATAGTAGAATGAGCTATGTACAAGCTACAATAAATGTGAAAACTGTGTTGCAATATATCGATGCAATAAAAAATAGTAAAAATATTTAAATACATTCCTTAGATCGCTCATTAAAGTCTTTTATAAACATATCTAAAACAGATATTGAAAAACTACGAACTTCATCAGACGATTATCACCAATTCAATGTAGATCCAGATAAAGCACTAAATGAGCTGATGAGTCTATCACAGAAGATAAAAAAGATGAATTTAAAGAAACTCAATATTGAAAATGCAATAAAGAAGAATCTAGAAGCAAAAGAGATATTGATACTAGAAGAGAAGAAGGAGAGTATTAATTATAACAATCACAGATAAATAGATTTTAGTGAAGAATATGATGCATTTCAAAGCGAAAAGGTGAGGATAAATGAAGAGATACAATCAATACAAAAGAAATCAGAAAATAAAAAGAAAGAATTAAAAGAGTTGGAAAGTCAAATAGAGAAGTTTTTATCAGATAATACAAAGATGGTTAGGGAATTAAGAAAAACACGAAATAACACAGAAATTAGTTTATCTTCGTTGAATTCTAAAGTATATCATTGAAAATTATATATAAATATGAATAGTTAAATGATATTAGGAATAAAATCAAAACACTTAAATTTCAACTTCATTTAGATATGAATGAAAGGAAAATAATAGAGAAAGAATTAGAGAATAAGATAAATGAATATGATGTATATATTAAAATTATTATATTAAATGAAATAGAATATAATTAAAGATAATGTAACAATCCAAATATCAAACAAAAATATAGAAAATAAGCTTGAAGAAGATTTGATTAATTCATTAAACTTATCAACAGATGATAGTGTGAATAACAGTATCAATGAAGAAACTACTATTACATTGTCTAAGACAGAATTTGATGAATTGCAGAGAAAATATAAAAGGAAAAACACAGTTAATAATGATAAAGAGATTTTGAAGAATGATTTAGAGTTTTTAAAACAAGAGAATGATGATTTAAAGATGAAGAATGATATAATAGTGAAGTTTATGAAAACTGTAGAAATGAGAAGCAAATGTCCATTGTTTTCACCAGTGAGAAGAAGAAAATCATCTCGTTTGTAAAAATAGATTTTAATTAACAATTTATTTATTCATTTTTTTGTATTTCTTCTTTGTAAAATTAGAATAAAATTACAACTGTTTTAGAGTATAAAATTAATTAATAAGAATATAAACAAATTTTAATTATATAAAACATACTTCATATAACAACTCTTCCATACTTCCATTGAAGAAGGCATATAATGAGGATATAAGATCTTTTCATGAGGTTTATAATTTGGATTGAGAAAGTCTTTTATACTATTGAGATTATATTAATAAATATATTACAATATACTGTTCTTTATCAAATACATAACTCCAAATCGATAATGAAGTACCTTCAACATTCGTTTCAGTTTTTTCTCTTTCACAATTATACAAGAAATTTCCAAATAAACAACTATGAATATGATCTGCAATAAAACACAATAAATTGTTATTAAACTCAACTTCAATATTAAATTGAATCATAATTTGATGAATAACATCTAACCACTGTATAAAAATAGGACTCCATTCAGAATTAGGCCATTTCTTACCATGTGCACATCGATCTAAGAACTTAAATCCAAAAGAACAAAACTCTTTTTCTATTAACAGAGCAAATCCATGTAAACTTCTATAAAATGGATCTAATAAGAACTCCACTGTTGCACAGAGTTGCGCTGTTCTATCCCAACCATCACTACAATGGATTAATACACTACATTCATCTTCTATTAATACATCTATAATTTCAGTACTTCCTTTAATAATTGAACTTAAATGATTTAACCATTTTGATTTACTAATCTCATGAAATAATTCATCACCATTTTTAGAAAGTGCTTTGCCCATTTTAATGAATGATTCTCTCATTGCATGTATGTTTTCTATTGATAAATAATGATATGTAATATGTTTATAATAAGAAACTGATTCATGACCTCCTCCTCTAACTTTATTACCATTTGCTGCGATTGGTTTTCTTGCATCGAATATATGTAATGGAATATTCTCTTCATTGTGAGTTTGAGTTAGACTCTTTTGATTTAATGGACTATATACAAAATAATAATATTTAATATATACAATGTTCTACAAATATCTAAATATTTTCTATCTGAATTACTATTTTTACCAATTATTCCTGTTCTTGGTTGACTACATCTTAATAATAGCACGTTTGTTGATAGATTAGTCCAAATTATTGCAGGTATTCTTGCTTTAGATCTATAGGATGCAACATCATCAATTAAATCTTCAGTCACTTGAATTGGAACATAAAATACTTTTGGATAAGTTGGTGATAATTGAAATTCACTATTTTCTATCTTTCTGAATTTATCATTATTGAATATATTCAATCTTTTGAAATCTTCGTTGATTTGTATAAGTTCCCATCCTTTATTATCTGCTTGTGATCTTACATGTGCAAATACAGTAGTCATATCATGAACTCTTATTCGTTTATCTAATTCATCAATAAACTTTTGTATTTCTTCTTTGGAACTATATTAAATATTAGAATAATAATAATAATAATAATAATAATATATATATATACCCACTGAAATATAACTCTAAATTCGTCATAGTATCTTTTGTAGTAATAATTAATTGTCTTTGTTTAATAAATTTATAATCAGCAATATCCAACACAGGAATACTAAATCTTAAAGACATATAATTATCAGGTTCAACTCCTAATGGTGGAAATAACAATCTAAAATTCGTCAACACTAATATTCCATGTAAAGATGATTTATGACTATTTATATCACATATTTTACATAACACCACCAATATATGAAACTACAAATTCACCTTGATAAGTGTCAGGTATTAATGCAATTCTTTGGAAATCTTCAATCGTTCTTTCTCCTGATGGTGGTAAGCCTGTTACACTGGTAGACCATAGTAATAGAAATGCGGGTAAGGAGTTGGCAATGGCTGTACGGAATACACTGAAGAAGGAGAAGAAATCTATTTCATTCCCTAAGGATTTAACCATTCTATTTTATATTATTTATATAATAATATATGTATATACGTTTCTACAATAGATTCATCAGATTGTTCCCCATTATCTATCAACATCTTCTGTATTGTTTCTGCGTTTATTTGTTTGTATTTGAATAATATATCTGAATAAAATTGATTACATATAACTCCGAATAATTGAGTATCTCTTAGAAATCCTAAGAATTTGGCTCGCTCATCATCATCTTCAAATTGGTAATACTTCTTTTTGTTGTGATTTACAAATTGAAGAGATATTATGGAATTTGGCTTTTCTTTATATCTTATTATATCATTTACTGAATATTTTTTCTCTTTTTTGCCTTTCATTGTCACGATTACTTGATAAGTAGGACAAATCAATAATTGTATGGGTTTACTCATTGCAGTATATTTTTGTAGAGCACTAAATATCATAGATCTCTCTGTCTTATATTTATAGATCATAGGTAGTGAGAAAAATTAAAAAAAGTCAGTTACGATATGACATGTAAAATAGGTAAAATTTACATTTTTATTATTCTTTGCATCTCTCCCTTAATTATTCATTTATATGTGATAAAGAACTTTTATGTTTGTTAATACATTTTATACAATAAGATTGTTCATGAAGATTCGAGAATTTAATAAATGTGTTTCTAGAAATTTCTGAAGAAATTCAAATTATTTTTTATTCTTAAATTTCTTGATAAAACATCACTACATCATTAATTATAGATTATGAGTTCTCAAAATTTAACAAACGCTGTAATAGATATAATAAAGAGCGCTGAAAGCTTAGCGAAAGCTAATAAAAATGCACAGATAAACCCAGCACATATAGCATGTGCAACATTTCAAGATACCTCAGGCATAGTAGATAAGATAATGAAGAAAATAAATATTAAACCTAAGACAATAGTAAAAGCATTTCAAGAACAAATAAAGAAATTACCATCACAATCACCAGCACCAGAAAGATATGAGTTTTCTTTGTTAGGAAATCAGATAATGAGAAAGGCACAAGAGTTAGCAGCAGATCAAGGTGATACACATGTAGCAGTCGATCATTTACTCCTCAGTCTTATATGATGATTCACAAACATCACAAATATTAGCAGCAGAAGGTGCAAATCAATTTTTAGTAAATAGAGCAATAAAAGAGATACGAGGTAATAAAAAAGTCACATCACAAGATGCAGAAAGTACATACGATGCATTAAGGACATATGGTACAGATTTGACTGAATTAGCTGAAATGGGTAAAATCGATCCAGTAATAGGAAGGGATGATGAGATTCGTAGAGTGATTAGAGTATTAGCTAGAAGGACTAAAAACAATCCAGTATTAATAGGAGAACCAGGCGTAGGTAAAACAGCAATAGTTGAAGGATTAGCACAAAGAATTGTTCAGAAGGATGTGCCAAAGACATTACAATGTAAATTAATGTCATTAGATATTGGTGCATTAGTGGCTGGTGCTAAATATAGAGGTGAATTTGAAGAAAGATTAAAAGCTGTAATTAAGGAAGTTGAAGAGAGTGAAGGTAATATAATATTATTCATTGATGAATTACATTTGTTATTAGGAGCTGGTAAGACTGAAGGATCAATGGATGCTGCAAATCTGTTAAAACCAATGCTAGCAAGAGGACAATTAAGATGTATAGGTGCTACAACCTTAGAAGAATATCAGAAATATGTAGAGAAGGATAAAGCCTTTGAAAGAAGATTTCAACAAGTATATGTTGGTGAACCATCAGTAGAAGATACCATTGCAATATTAAGAGGTTTAAAAGAAAAATATGAGAGTTACCATGGTGTACAGATCAATGATAGTGCTTTAATTTTAGCAGCTCAATTATCTAGCCGTTACATAACGGATAGATTTTTACCAGATAAAGCCATTGATTTAGTGGATGAAGCATGTGCAAATATAAGAGTACAATTAGATAGTCAACCAGAAATAATAGATGAATTAGAAAGAAAACAAATGATGTTAGAAGTAGAATTAACAGCTTTACAGAATGATAAAGAAGCTAAGAATGCGAATAGAATAGGTAAAGTGAAAGAAGAATTGGATGGAATAAAAGCAGAGTTAGAACCATTGAGAAAGAAACATGAAGAAGAGAAGAGCAGAGTGGATGAGATTAGATTATTGCAAAATAAGAGAGATGCATTACATTCAAAACTAGCAACAGCAGAAAGAAACCATGAAACTGACAAAATTGCAGATATTAAATTCTATGCTATTCCAGAAGTAGAAAACAGAATTAAAAAATTGAGTGAAGAATTAGAAAAGGAGAAGAATAATAAAAACAAATTATTGAGAGAAGTGGTTGATAATGATCAAATTGCTTTAGTCGTTAGTAGATGGACTGGGTATTCCAGTAAATAGATTAAACTCCACAGAGAAGGAAAGATTATTGCATTTACAAGACAGGTTACATCAAAGAGTGGTTGGACAAGATGTTGCAGTTCAAGCAGTTAGTCAAGCCATTTTAAGAAGTAGAGCAGGATTGGGAAGGAAGAATCAACCAACTGGTAGTTTTTTATTCTTAGGTCCAACTGGTGTTGGTAAAACTGAATTAGCTAAGACATTAGCCTTGGAATTATTTAATGATGATAGTCATATCATTAGAATAGATATGTCTGAATATATGGAATCGCATACAGTGTCAAGATTAATAGGTGCACCACCAGGTTATGTTGGTTATGATGAAGGAGGTCAATTAACAGAAGCAGTGAGAAGAAGGCCATATAATGTAGTATTATTTGATGAAGTAGAGAAGGCACATCCACAGGTTATGTCAATATTATTACAAGTAATGGATGATGGTAGATTAACAGATGGTCAAGGAAGAACAGTCGATTTCAGTAATACAGTGATAATAATGACAAGTAATTTAGGTGCTGATGTATTATTGGATGATGGATTAACTAATTACAGTAATAAAAAGACAAATACAATCTCAGAAGAAGCAAAAACTAAAGTAATGAATGTAGTAAAAAAATTCTTTAAACCTGAGTTTTTAAATCGTTTGGATGATATTGTAATGTTTAATCCATTATCTGAAGAGAATATATTGAATATTACAAAGTTACAAATTGATAGAATTAATAATAGGTTAAATGATAGAGACATTAAGATAATTGCAGAAGAAAGTGCATTAAAATACATAGCAGAACAAGCCTATGATCCACTATATGGTGCTAGACCATTGAGAAGGTACTTGGAGCAGAAGGTTGTGACTGAAGTTTCACAAATGATAATTCGAGATGATTTACTTGAACACTGCAATATTATCATTTCTATGAAAGAGAAGAAGTTAATATACATGGTGAAGAAATTATCACAATAAAACAAAACAAAAGTAAAATATAGATTATAGTAATTTAAGAAATTTTTGTTAATTTTATTATATATGTATATAACTGTATGTATTTTAATGATAAATATACTTCATATAACAATCTTTCCATAATTCTAACGAAGCTAATGAATATTTGGGAGTTATAACTCTATTTCTTGGATTGTAAGATGGATTAATATATTTCTCTTTTTCATTGGTTGCAAAAACATCAATCCAAATAGATAATGTCTTATCTTCAATCTGAAAATCATCTCTCTCTTCCATACAATTATATAAGAAATTACCATAAACACAACTATAAGTATGAGTTACAATAAACTGTAATAATTCATCATTAAATTCAATCTCATTGTTATACTGTAATATAAATTGATGGATTATATCTAACCACATTACGAATAATGGGCAGAATGAGGGATTTGGCCATATTTTGCCATGTGCACATCGATCTTGAAAGGGAAATCCATAATAACACCATTCCTTCTCGATTAATATAGCAAAACCTTCTAATGTTCGATAATATGGATCAATTAGAAACTAAAATAAATAAATAAATAATAATATATAAATATATACTTCTACAGTTGAACATAATAATGCACTTCTATCCATTCCATAAGTACATTGACACAATACACTACATTCTTCATTAATTAATGCATTTGCTACTTTTATACTTGCTTCAATCACTCTACTTTGATAATTAAGCCATTTGGATTCTGACATTTTCATTGTATAAGTGATTCCTCTGTCAGAAAAAGCTTCTCCCATTTTGATAAATGCATTTGTAATTGATGATAATGACGGTAAATTGAGATAATTGTAGATTATATTATCATATCGACCTACTACTTTCTCTACCTCCTCCTGTTATTTTATCAGTACTTTCTTCAGAACTCTAAATAATCATAAAATAATAAAATAATACACTTCTTGCATCAAATATATAAAGTGGTATATTCTCCATCGTATAACTTTGAGTTTTACTATCAACAGATAAAGGCATTGTTCTGTATAGATTCAATAATGTAATATCTTCTTTACATTTGAAATTCAATAAACCAGGTTTAGGTTGAGCAGATCTCACTAAAACTACACTTGTCTTTGGATTTGTCCATGTAATTATTGGTACACGAAATAACTTCCTATATAATCTTACTTTCTCTAATAATTCAACATCTAATCCGTGGGATATATAAAACTGACGTGGATATGTTTCAGTTATACCATAATTATAATTAGTAACTGATAAAAACTTCGGGTTATTATCCATTTTTAATCGTTTATAATCTACAAAAGCAGCATAAGTATTCCAACCTTTATCATAAGGTAGTGACCTTGATCTTACAAACAATGAAGTAATTGCATTAACACGCACTCTTTTATATAATTCATCTACAAATCTTAACATCTTTGATTCATCATCGCAGGAGTTAAAATAGAAATGAATACTTGTCATTGTATCTTTAGTTGTTATTACCATTTCATTGGTTCGAATTAATTCAAATTTTGCAATGTCTAATACGTAAATTGAAGATCTTAATTGACTATAAGTTGGTGGTTCACTCCCTAATGATGGAAATATTAATCTTAAATTAGTTAATATAAACATTCCGTGTATTGTCGTTAGTTTACTTTCTATTTCACACATTTTACATACACCACTTAAATAGGAAACTGTATATTCACCATCATATTGTTTTGGCATAATGGAGATTCGTTGATAGTCTTCAATTGACCTTTCACCGATTGGTGGAGCTGCTACTATATTCTTTGACCATAATGTCAGTAATTGAGGTAAAGTACTAGCGATGGTGGAACGATATACTCTGAAGAAGGAGAAGAAGTCTGGTTCTTGGCCTAATGACCTTATCATATTTTCTATCACTTCATCGGAAGTATTTAGGTCATTATCAGTTAACATTTCTGATAAACCTTCAAAATCAATGAATTCATATTGTGATAATATTGTATGATAAATTCCTGATGCTATTACACCAAAAAGTTGGATATCTCTCATAATTCCTATGAATAAAGACATTTCCATATCATTTTGAAATACGAAATATTTCTTTGGTCTAAAAATTATATCATTCAAATATACTTCTTTTGAAAAAACCTCAACGAAAGTAATGTTTTTGATTTTCGCTTGTATCTTATTACATCTGATAGATTATATTGTTTTTCTTTTTTAGCTTTCTTTATGATTAATTGTTGAAATGATGGACTTAAAGTAAGAGTTGTAGTCTTAGTTGGCATTTTACCTCCATACCTATATCATAAACAAATGTGAATACGATTGTTTAACTTCAAAACTATAAGCTTTTTCAGTTTTGAAGGCTGATTCCATAGATATGTTGAAGTTGAAAAATATTCAAACCTTCAAACCAATTTGTGTAATTTACATGTAATTTGGTAATTGTTATTTTTCTCTTTAAGCAATGGGTAAAACAAAATATAAACCTTTAAATAAATCTAAAATTGAAATAATAACAGTGGAAGATGATTTTGTAATTGATGAAATACCCTCATTTACACAAACAAGTGAAAGACCTTCAGTTCAATCTAGTTTACAATCCCACAATAAGCAACAGAAGAGAAGAAGCGATTATATTAAAGGAATTATTCTTATTATTCTTGTTAATGTGTTATGGATTATTGGGAGTGAAATTGTTCAAGTATAAATGTTATATTATAGTTACTAGAATGTATTTTATACAAGGTATACATTAGAAGATCCATATATTCTAACTTATATAACATATTCAATTTTCGTCTTTTATCTCACTAAATCATTTTTATTTTTTCTATGGAATGTAATAACATGTAAAGTATCATACAAAATACCAGAAATCGATTATAACTATTGTACAGTAGTTGTAGCTTTATGTTTTTTCTGGTTTTTATCTGGTTATCTATACAGTTATTCATTTCAAACAATCTCAGTTGCAAGCAATACAGTATTAAGTAATTCAACCAGTTTATTTACACTATTCTTTAGTACATGTATTTTAGGTGAACTGTTAACAAAACGAAAGATGTTGTCTGTTTTATTATCGATATTAGGAATTGTATTTATAGCAATAAGTGATAATGATAATAATGAGAAATTTGAAATAAATATTGGAGATTTATGGTGTTTATTATCATCATTTTTGTATATATATATATATATCTTATTTAATATTATTATTATTTTAATGATTAGTTATGCAATTTATTCAGTGTTATTAACAAAATATATTTCATCTGATGAACCAATCACTATATTGTATGGAAGAATGAGTTGTTTAGTGATAATCATATTTGGATTGCCTCGTTTCATTATGTTTGGTTTTGATATGTCATTTCAGGATATTCCACTCTCTCTGTTGGTATTTATTATTCTTAAAGCGTTAGTTACAAATTTCATATCTGATATTTTATATGCTAAGTCTGTTTTATTGACTAGTCCTACAGTTGCTTCATTAGGATTGACATTATCTATTCCTCTTGCATTTTTGTTAGATTTTATATTCAACAAACCAAATCCTACATTGATTGCTATTATTGGAGCTGTTTTAATGATTATTGGATTTGTTTTAATGAATTTATCTTCTTATTCTCAACAATAATTTAATTATTTATGCCGTTATTTATATGATTAAGGTAAAAATGAAAAGAAAAAAAAGAATAATTTAACCGATTATTGCATTTACAGTAACTTCTAAATTACCTTCATGTTGTCTTAAAAGAGTCTCTGCTCTACTATTTGTATATTCAAACTCATCAACCAAAAATTGAACATCTTCTTTCTTTAACTTTATTACATTAACTCTATAAGTAAAATAAATTGAATGATAATATACGAAGCAGCTGGCTTGCTTGCAGTTTCTGTGAATTTTGATGAAGCACCCTAAACAATTAAATAATATTATAATACTGATTGAAGTACAGTCTTATCATCTCCACCTTCTCCAGCTGACATATTATTGAGCTGTTCATTCGCTTTATCAGAATTCATTTTTTTAATTATCAAGCCAAATCACACTATTTCAAATAGGTTTTTAAGAATCTTGATTTTAGAAGGATATTGCAAGTATTATAATGGAAAATTATCAATTATATGGAGAAATTGCTAAAGGATCATATTCTACCATGTATTTACATCAATATCATACGAATTTGTTATTTTTAGATATAAAGGAAGAGAGAAGAATTCATTAAAGTATGTAGCAATAAAGGCAGCAGCTATTACGGAAATTGGCAGAGTATTTCAATGTATTTCTATTGGTTTAGATGCAAACTGAAGTAGTTATAATGAATAAATTGAAACATCCAAACATTCTCAGATTCTATAACTGGTATCAGTCAAGAAGTCACTTATGGATTGTAGAGGAATATTGTATTGGTGGTGATTTAGCTACAGCTTTAAAAACTGATCAAATAATGCCAATTCCTACCATTAAAATATTCGGTGTAGATATTATGTCAGGTCTATACGAACTTCACAAGAATAATTACATTTATGAAGATTTAAAACCTTCCAACATCCTTATTGATGAATATGGTAAATTAAAACTTAGTAATTTCGGCTTATCTCAATCAATTTCAGTAATAAAAAATGATATTGATCATAAGAGAAGAGGTACCCCGTATTATATGGCTCCCGAGCTATTTATTGATAATGGAGTGCCAAGTACAGCATCAGACTTATACGTATATATATCTATATGAAATTAATTTATATAATTAGTCATTTGGCTGTGTCTTGTATGAATTATATACAGGTACAACTCCTTTCCAAGCAACGCCAATTAATGAATTATTATACAATGTGTTATACAAAGATATCGATTTTACACTGATTGACAACATTGAAGAAGATTTCCTATCATTATTGCGAGGTTTATTGTATATACAATTGATATTATATAAATATAGAGCAAAAGATCCGCAAAAGAGAATGAAATGGGAAGATGTGTTTAATCATCCATTTTGGGATGTTATTTTACCACCTTCTTCTCAATATATCAACACACCTAACGAACCAGCCTATCAACAATTCATCAATTCTAAATCCTATATTGATTTCTACCATAATAACAACAATAAAACAGTCAATATTGAAAGATTAACTCATCATAGTATAAGGAAGTTATATTCTACTAATGTTGAACCTATTAATAATAATAAACTATCTAATAATAATAATAATAATAATACAATTACACCAATGAAAGATCAAGAATTGAGCTTTACAATTGATGTAGAAAATGATAATACACCTAATACACCTAATACAGGTAATACAGGTAATACAAATACAGTTGTACTTCATAAAACACCATCATTATTGCCTAAAGTGAGTATGTTACCTCCAAAGAGTGAATATACACGACATCAAGAGAAGGCTGATATTGATATTAATGATATAAAACAACAACAACAAATGCAGAATTTAGATCAATCAATCTACAGTGATGATAATAATATTGATAATGTATATTATATTACATTATGTTTATCTATATATAGTTACTATATCACCGTACTGATTATAATGTAACTCCATTAGCTGGTAATTCATGGTTGGATTTACCATATGATTGTCAATATTCAAGTATAATTAAAATATTATTATTATTATTATTATTATTATTATTATTATATAGAATCTGATACTGATATTGAATTACTCAGCATTAATGAAGTATTTGACTTATCCTATCCAGAACTTGAATCCTATTTAACAAAAATATTTGAAGTGTTAAATAATGATACAAACATCAAGTCAAAATCAGCTATATTATCATATATAACTACTTCCAGTGAAACTCCAAAATTTGCAAATATTATCTCCTCTTCAGCTATTATTGAATTATTAGTAGAGTTATTACAAGAATCACCTGCTAAATTTCAATTACAAGTGGCTTATTCATTAGGAATAATATTTAAAAATTCAACTTTTATATCTCCAAAGATTGGTGAAAAATCGAAAATATTTGAAGTTTTTGAACAATTGTTATTAACTTCGTATATAATAATATATATATAATTATTATAATATATAAATATATAGTGAAACTTCAATTCCACTAAAGCGTAAAATCTTCATTTGTTTAGGTGAATTATTATATTATACAATAACAGCAGTATATATTATTATTATATTATTTATTTATTTGTTATTAGTATGTTGATCCAGCAGTCACAACTCATTGGATAGTTCCAGAATCAATATTCATATTAATCTATACAGTAAGTACCAGTATAAATGATGAAGGAATAATCAATATTGGATGTAAGATATTGCTTAATATATTCAGCCAAAGAGTACAATCTCCTTTTTGCAAGACATTTATTTCGAATGAGTATCTATCATTTGTATTCGGTGTATTTCAATCAAAATCTATTAAATTAAGAGAAACTGGATTGTTTACACTATTACATATGATTCGATTTGATAAAACAATAGTAGAAACATTTTATTTACCAATTGAAACGACTAGTAATGTAACGAATATATCACCTCCTCAAGCCAAAGGTCAAGCCAATAAAATATACATTAATACAGATGTATTGGTATTACTATTAGAAAATAAAGATCCTCATATAATTCAAGCTTCAACTACTCTATTGTTAATATTATTAAATGATATAATAAATAATAATTACAGCAATAATAATGAAAATATAATGAATATAATGAACAAGTGGTATTCTGTATTACCCTCTATTTTAATCAATATATTAATCAATCCAAACAATACTCCAGTAAGCTATGGTAAATGCTTATTATCTATTTCATTACTATTCAATAGAAAATATGATATTTTATTAAAATTATTAAATATGAAATTATTAAACAAAATGGAGAAATTATCTAATAAAGAAGCTTATCCAAGTGTATTCTTAGAAAAATGTATTGAAATACTGCTAAAATCAATAATGAAAATATTTAAGATATTATTTATGGATTTAGAAAAACGATTAAAATCAGAAGAATCATCTCATAATAGTTTTACAGTATTTGAAATTGTATTGATTTGTTTATCTCAGTATATATATATATATATATATATATTATTTATAGTCAATATACACGTAAATATCTATTAAATGAAGAAATGTTAATGATATTATCCAATTGTATCAACCTTTCCATCAAATATAATGGAAAAGAGAAAAAACAAATTATGGAATCGTTATTCATTTGTATTGGCTCATTAAAATCAGATATTTCATTTATTAAAAAACATTATGATATTATGATACAATCATTTGTACCGTCTCTTACAGTACTATTCCATAATAAAGATGTTAACATTCGAGCCTTAAGCTTGTCTTTGTATAGTGAATTATTACCTGTCATATTATCTTGTACAAAACAGAATGACAGTAATTATTTCAATTATATTATACAATCTTTACTACCTACTATTAATACGTTTTTTAGTGATGAAAGTCCTATTCCACTGTATTGTATAAGAATAATTAGCGATTTAATCAAGTGGAGTGAGAGTATAGTAAATGCGATTGTTAAATTGAATATGATTCCCATTATTATGAAGTATTTGAAAGATATACAGATTGATAGTGCTACTGAATCAACAGTTACATTGATATGTATATTGATTAGCAAAGCAGATATCAATATTATTGAATTAATTGTATATATATATAATGTTATTATGTTATTATTATAGAGATATGATATAATTAACTTCTTGTGTAGTAAATTGGATTATTGTGTTGGTAGTTCTCAGATTGATTTAGCTGTTATGATTGTGGATAGCTTATATGATTTGTTATACTCTTATTTGGATTATATAAAAACACCTGAAAGTATATGTTTATTATATAGGTCTATAGATGTGGATGATGAGTTAGATTCAAAATTAGATATATTACCATCCACTGTACCATCACTATTGGAAGTAGTTACCAATATTCAATATCCAGAATCAAGAGCATCTCACTGTTTGTTGATTATAACACAGAAATATGAAATTTATAATATTTTAAAACAAACTAAGAATCAAGCCTCCATTATTCATGCTTTGGAAGTTAGAACAGAGAGGACATTACAGAGATTGCTGCATATCTTATTGTATATATACAAATTTATTTTATATATTATAGAGTGTCTTTCCAAAATAGCAAAGAATTTCAAGTAGATGATTGGAAGAAAACAGATTTAAAAGGAATATTAGGAACTGTTACATTCCAATAGTATATATAAATATAATATATGTTGTTAATAGTAAAAATAACCCCTCTGTCTTGAGTTTATTAAATACTATAATTCAATACCTTAAATAGTTTTATTTTCTTTTAATATGACTTTATATATAGTATTATTTAATAAATATTTTGTTTATAAGATATGAAATTCAATTAATTACCAAATATTATTCTTAAAGACTAGTACAAGATTAATAAATCTTAAAATTTTAATTAACTACTATGATTCTTCTTCCATTATTACATTCTCATCTTTCTTTTCCTCATTAATTTGAGAATTAGGTTTAGGTGGTAATGGAGGAGGTATATTATCATCACTAATTGTATTTTTAGGAGGTAAAGGTGGTGGAATATCGTTTCCTTCATTTTCTACATTCATTGGCATATCAATTTCATCATCTTCGTTTTCTTTATTGTTATTTGATTTATTTATATAAATAACACCTTCTTCAGGTATTTCACCTGGTTCTAATTCATCTTCAACAACTCTTTTAATTGGAATTTTTTCTTCTTTATTTTCATTATTATTTTCTTCATTCATCATCATCTAATCCATAATCTATTTTGTTCTTCACTGTATATATTATCTTACCATTCTTACTCTTCACTGCTATCTAACAATTGTTGATCGGATTTATAATACATTGCGTAATAATCAAAGAAATAAGAACCTGGCCTTCTGCTCATATCATATAAATAATCACAATCGCTGTTAATATGTTCAACTCTACTGAAATTATGATTTTTGAAAAAGTCATCCCATTCCTCTTTAGATTCATAATAAGTACGAAATTCACTACAATAATTCGGTTGTTCTGGTGGAAATGACCAAACTACACTATACAAGCCATGTAATAAATCAAGCAAAGCTTGACATGGAGGTTTATAAGTCATCATGTTCTCTGATGATAATACATCCATTGGGGGTTAAAATCCTTTTCATTTCTTCGATCATTTTTTCTTTATTCTCTATATGATGAAATGTCATAAACATAAAAATTAAATCGATTGACTCATTCTCGTAAGGAAGTGTGCTATCTTCATTGATTGTCTTAAATACCATCTTTTCTTTGTCTTCCGATGGTATATCTCTTAACATCACAACCGTTGATATTCTCTTTTGAAAATCCAAATAATTCACCTAACAAATGGGTTATATTACCTTCAGCACATCCTATATCCAGCATATTCTTAAATCCCCAATCAAAATCATGCAAATTCAACAAATTATCAACCTATTCAATAAAAATAGAAATATATTAATAAAATAATTATACATCATTTACTCTTCTTGTAGCACGATAAAATGTTTGCTCAGGTGTCCATCCAGCATATTTCTCTTTAAAGATACTTTCGTTCTCTAATTTCCTATGTTCTTGAGCTAATGCAGTATAAATATAACTATCTGAATGTTTTGATTCATCATCAGATTTTAAACAATCACCAATTCGATTTATTAAACATTTTCTAATATCATAGGGGATTTTATTGGATTTTAAATAAATTAAATTTTCAAAACTCTTTCTCCATATGCCTGTTAAACGGTATAAATAGTTAAACTGACATTCTGATTGAATTGATGGAGATTTATATTCGTTTGTACTTTGCGAAAAACTGAATTCATCATAATTAGTAATGTTTGATTCTTCAATTAGTTGGCTTTTGAACTCTTGTTAACACATCGTAAGTATAATTAAACTCAATATTTGGATTACTCTCTTGTAAGTAATAATCATTATAATTTTCTATTGCATTATCACTTTTACGACGTATTATAATGATTGGTATTGATATAGTTGTCAGTGTCTCCAGCAAACTATCATCTTTTGTGTAATTATATAATACAATAGCTCCAGCAGTATCATCATGTGAATATACTTCTTTAAAATATGTGCTTATATCAGGTACATCTAGAAAATTGAGTTTCTTATAGAAAAAGTTTCGATAAATGACATGAAGCACTTTTTGCTCTTGAACAAAAATCTTTTCAAAGTTGCGAGACAATAACAAGGAAGAAAGGATTTTATTGTCCCATAGATATGGAATTATTAATTTCTTCTTGGAACGTGTAATTGAGTTGTAACTCATCTCTGATCCGTATTTCTTCCTTATATTTCCAATATACCTGTGAAAGCATTTCTCTTCACTGGTGTTTGACATGATTTTATTAATTTCAAAAAATATTGTCGTTTTATTCAAAAATTTGAATTTTGAAAGTTGAATATGTCAACTAGTCAAAGTAGTAATGAGATCTCAAGTGGTAGTTCACCATCTAATTCACAAGTGCTATTGGAATATCAAGATAAATACGAAAAAGAGAAAAGAAAATATGAATCACTCTTAAAAAGATTGAAAGAAGTAAGAATTTACTATTTATTTAATTATCTAGAAAGAAGATAGAAAAATGGAATTGAAGAAAGAACAATTTGAATATCGAAAGAAAATCAGAGAAACTATAGAACATGGAGTATATTTAAGAGAATAATATAGGTTATGAATAGAATGAAGATCAAAAAGCAACACAAGAAACATTGAAAAGATTAGAGAATGGATTAAATGCAGCAATGGAACAAGTAACAAACGCACAACAAGCATCACAAGGAGAAGATAGTAAACTACAAGCTGAGCTCGACCAATTAGAATTAGAACTAAGGCTAAAACAAGAATTTGAACAGAAATGTGATGCATTAAGAGCAGAACATCTTGCTTCACTCTCAGAAATACAACAACAGTTTGATATAGAAGTTGAATTAATCAATAACAAAATAGATCCAGATTATGATAAGAAGATGATGGAACAAAATGAGGAAATCAATGGAATTCAAAGTGATATTGATAATGTGAAGATATTGATGCATAGAAATGAATTAAGAATAGCACAATTAGAAGTATATATATAAATTGATTATATTTAATTAATAGAAAGAGAAGAGTCATCTTTTAGAGAATAAAAACACAAATGAAATTGAATTATTACAAACAACAGTAAAGTTGGAAAAACAAGTGAATGAATTACAACAAATATTAGTTCATGAAAAGGAAGAAGTATATATATATATATATATATATATTAAATTTATTTATTTCTATAATCTATTAGAATCATGAATTGAACATAGCCTTAATAGATAAACAAAATAAATTCTATGCAATCAAACAAGACAAAGATAAAATATATTCACAATATATTGCAGTAAAAACAGAATTGGAACAAGAACAAAGTAAATATGATGATTGTGTTTGTGAATATAATAATAAAATTCAAATATTACAAGAGCAAATGATTGTATATTATTATTATTATTATTATTATTTGTAAATAGTCATTAAAAGATAAATTATCTGCTGATAATCAGCAATTACAATCAGAAAACACAAAATCAATTGAAAATTGTAAAGCGATGCAATTACGATATGAAGATCAATTAAGACAGATTCAAGCTGCAACTCGAGAATTAGATATGTGTAGAAGTAGAGTCAGAGCAATAGGACAAGAAAAAGATGCAAAAGATAGAGAATGTGGTGATGTAAAGAATGAAATTAATGAGTTGAATGTAGAAATACCAAAGCTAAAGAAAGTATTGAGTGATTTGAAGAAAGGATATAATGAATCAAAACAGAAAACAATAAAAAACAAAGAAGACTTGGATAATAAATATAATTTATTGTTGAAGAAGTATAATAAACTTAAATCAGATGCTCAAATACTTAAAGAATATTATAAGAAATTAAAAATGTCACAAAATCAAATTCCTCAATACAATGATTCAATAGATAGTGATTTATTATAATTAATAATTACATTAATATCATAATTTTTCTGTTTCTATTAACTATAACTATAATTATTATGATTTCGTTTCTTCAGGTTTTGATTCATCTTTTTTCTCTTCTGTTTCAACTGGTTTTGTTTCTTCTTTCTTTTCCTCAGCTGCTGGTTTAACTACCTCTACTTTCGTTTCTTCCTTCTTCTCTTCTGCTGCTTCTGGCTTTACTTCTTCCACCTTTGTTTCATCTTTCTTTGCTTCTTCACCTTCTGGCTTTACATCTTCTACTTTAATATCATCAGCCTTCTTTTCATCTGTCTCTGTTGGTCCTTTAATTGGTTCAACAAGCATCAGTCTTAACTTCATCTTTCTTTTCACCTGAATTATTTGATTTATCACTTGGTGAAGTAATACCTGGAGAAATAATACCAGGTGATGGTATAGCAAATTCATCTCCTTTATCTTGTGGAGACATTTTCAAAGTTCCTGAATCCATTGGACTAAATGGAGCTGGAGTATTCATACCTGACATACTATTAGCATTACTTTTATTAACCACTGGAGTATTTAGGAAACTAGAACCATTCTGTCTATTCTGCCCAGCTGTGAAACTGTTTGGTGCAAATGAATTAGCATTTCCATCATTTATTGCTCTTCCTACAACTGTTTTTGATGCATTTAAGTTTATCGGTTGACTAAATCCTAATGTTCCAAAACCAAAGTTATTCATTTGTTTTGATACTGTTGTTTTTGCTACAAATATACCCAATTTTTCTTGAACTGATTTCTTTAGATCTTCAGATAGATCTTCATAGTTTTTATACCATTTCATTAACATATCTGCACGTTTTGCATGTGAAGAAATTGCAAATGATTGACTTGTCTCTCTTGAAATACTTAATCGAATATCTAATATAGCACCATCAAAAATAGTTGGGCTGATTTTACTTAATTCTGCATTAATCATTTTTTTAACACTTTCACTTAATCTAATTTCATTAGTGGCAATATATTTATCATAGATTTCAGTTGCCATTTGTTTCATTTCAAATTCACCCCACAGCTTTGTAGGAATTGTTTTAATCTTTGGATTATTTGCTTGAGTTGGATTCTTTGCTAAATGAATTGTATTTTTTCTAAATTCCATTAATTTTTCATAAAAATTAATCCTATATATATATAAAACATAATATAATATATATATAATATATATTCATACTTTTCTTCATCCATCAATTCCCTCATATGTAATTTCAAACAACTTCTTTTAATTGGATTATCAAACAAATCACTTATCGCTTCATTATCTTCTTTAATTTCTTGATTCTTATGAGTCTTGATATAAGCATAACTACCCCAAAAGAATGTACATATTACACACAATACAAACCTCAATAATGTCAATAAAACCAACATAATACCAGTTTGGAAATCAGTTCCAGCATTATATACTTCAAATATATTTAAAACACCAGTTATTAATGAAAACAAGAAAGAACTTCGATTAAACCAACGGATTTCTTTACCAACGGTTGATCTTTCTACAGCTAACTGACTATACATAGAAACTACAGCGACAACAATTGGTACAGCATATGCTAACAGAGTTTCACCTAGATCTCTACCACATATTTTAATTGGTATTGTGACACGATTTACATTTACACTATATTCAATTGATTCATCACCAAGCTACAACGAAAAATAATAAACATTCTAAACCCATTATTGGAATAAAGAATTGGAAATAAAAGAAATAATCTGATCTACTACTCATATTCCTTAAAACATGGACATAATGATTATAAAAAGTTGCTACAAAGACTGATATTTGTGAAGAAGTAAGTGCTAATGCTGTTAAAGCGTTGGTAACTTTACAATTTGATGTTGACATGTTATTCATTAAGAAAAATATTAAAAATAATAACAAAGAAACTTGGTTCATTATATAAAACAATGGTCTGGTTCTATAAACAATTTCAATTTTACCTTTTGTCTTTAAGAAGATTAAAGTAAAAGTATAAACCATTTGAATAAAGAATATAGCAGCCAATATGATAAATATAATACCCATGCTGAATGGTAATATATTACAATTAATACTCTTCGTTGGGGGAGTTTCTAAACCACCAAAACAAGTTGAATTTACATCTTTATGGAATGTAATATCTCTACTAATTGTACCACAATCTTCTAAAGTGTATCGATAATCATTTAATACACAATCAGCTAATTCCTTTGAAACAGAAACAGCAATTGTTTCAAAACAAGAGATAGTTTCAGAACCAACTGATTTGATAAAAAATGCTGGTAAGACTGCTGATTTAACATATGCTCTGATTGTTATTAAAGCACTACTTCCTGCTGGGATTTTTCCACTTGTTGGTGATACTGTATAAGCAATATCAGCTTCTATTTCATATTCAGCTTCATAATCACTTTTGTTAGTTAAAGTGATATTTTCTGTTTGATAACTATCAGTTGAAGAGTATCGAAATACAATTGTTGTTCTAGAAGGAACCCAATTATAAGATGTATCAACATCTGCTTGTCTTACTATTGATAATAAATAAAATAGATTTCTAATGGGTAATCCAATATGTACATGATATGGAACGATCTTTATACTATCACCATTTGTTTTTTCTCTTACTGATACTGTGGTTGTCACTAATCCTTTGTCTATAGCAGTCATTATAGTTTCAAACCCAGTTCGAGCATCTTTCAGTGTTTTTTGACTGGTTAAAACTGATTCCTTTGTTTCTTCTTCACCAAATACTAATTTGAACATTGCTTCTAAACCACCGATTGGTTGACCTTTTGATGTGATTAATAAATAATATCCAGTAAGGCTTGGAGGCTTGTCTAATAATTCGTGTAATATATCCGTTAGATTCAGTTGTACACCAATTACTCCATAATATCTTTCATCTCTATATATTGGAATTCCCAGAAAAGCTTGTGTATTTTCATTTACTGGGTTATATATAGAAGATGAAACGAACGGTAATTTTTGAGGGTTATTTTCTTGCGTAGATAAATATAAACCTTGATAAATAGGGTTTTTGAATGGGAGAATTACCATAATCAATACAGATTCCTTGCTCATTATATTCACTGTGAGAATATGTATATCTGAATATACTGTCCATACCAAATGATGCAGTTACATGTATAGTATGATCTATACTATTGTAACCTATACTCATTCTATAGCATTAACATAAAAATAATAAATATATATACATATCTGTCTAACGAGACTATATACTTTAAATATTCATTAATTTGTTGATCAGTGAATTTTTGGCCTGTAATATTACTCATATGGACATATATGTATGAATTATCAGAAGAGTAATAAAAAGAGCTACTGACGTTTGCACAAGGAGTAAAATCGTTTTTAGTAATTGAAGATACTGCAACTGAACTATCTAACTGTTCTATTGTTGAATATAGAAATGTAATGGATGCAAACACCATATGATCAAAACAAGATGCTAATATAGTTGATTTTTTTGAGATCAAATCATTATTACATGCGTTTAGCACTCTAAAAAATATAAAGCCAGATTATACGTCTCACTACTACATTTTATATCAGCATTGACTGCCGAAACAATTAATATTAAAAAAACTACAATATAAAATAATTGATCATACACAGCTGGTTAAAATGATAATTCATTTTATAACGAAAATCAGTTATTCAAAAGTTCGGCTTGAGATTTCTATTTTTGTGTTTTTAACATTAGCTACAATACAAATCCACAACAAAATTACATAATCGTTATAAATTCATTCTTCTAAATCATTTCCTTCACTGTCTTCTGAATACTCTTCATCAGCTGAATCAGATTCACTCATTATTAAAGTATCTCTTCTTACAATTCTTGTCTTTTCTTTATTAATAGGCGTAGATAGACCGGTAATATTAAGTTGTATATTATTTCTTTTACAAATATTTTTTAACAATTGAAAATACATATTAATTGTTGTTAAAGATTTCTTTACTTTTTCCTTTTCACATTGGATTATTATCACATCATACACTTTATAGATCGGTTCTAATACTTTTTCAAAACATTCTTTTGATTTCATTGTATATATTGATTCATCATATTCTGGCTATAAATATATATATGAATATAATCTAAAAATATACCGAATTTCTCCAATTATCAATTCTATCAACTTGATTGATTAGAATAAATGAAATATTTGTATAAAATGACTGTCTTGCTTCAACTGCAATTTCATTATATAATGGTTCACATTGGATAATAGCTAAAAATGACAATAAATCGTTTATTATTGATATAAGTTCATCATATGGAGTATTATAATGATTTTCAGTTATGTTTATCATTGATGGTTGATATTGATCAATTGAATAAAGAATAACTATCTCAAAGAGTGTAATGAAAGAAAATATTGTATCTTCTGATATTGGATTACTTTTTACATTAGACAATTTATATTTTTTATTGGTTTTTACATTTTCTTTATTCTTAACAAATTCATCAAGGAATTGTTTTATACCAATTATTAATCCATAATAATCTGATATTTTGCCATTATCCAATAATAATGATGCATTTTGAAATAAATAATAACAATAATTGAATCTTCTAATAGCAGACAACATGTTCTGATATTTTATTATTGAAAAAACAGGAAATTGCATATACAAATTATCTATTGATAGTGGAAATCTAAGAACAATAAACAATTAAAAACATACACTGTTAAAATCACTTTTATGCTGTTTTCTATACACTTTTTCTTTTTTGCTTCTTCATTATCATGCAATAGGAAAAATATATGCATGATGAAAGTAGCAATTGTACTATCAGTTACAGTAAATCCATCTGATAATGTTAAAATTGATTCAAAATACTCAAATCTATACAGATACAGTTACAATTAGATATTATAATTCTTATACATAGTCAAATTAATTGTCTTTAAAGCATCAGAGAAACATTTCATAAAGTCATCTTTAAATTCTTTACTTATTTCATCTTTAAAAGAAAAAATATTGATAAATAATTGGAAATATGTTTGTAAGATATTAGATATCTCTTTACAGAATGAATTATCATTGGCTATTTGAATATAATAATAATAATTTATACAACTTCTTCTTCTTTCCAACATTTCAACAGAATTTTTTATGAAAATGACAATATATTTTAATGTCTCTTCATATATTATCTTGTTGAATATATTCTTCAGATGTTTTGATGGAATGAATATATACCTTTCTTTTAACCTTTCAAAGTGTGAGTATAATTGAACAATACAGTAATAATGAACAGAATTATAGTTATATATTTCATCACCTCCTATTCTTATGATAGCTGTAAAAGTATTCTTCAAAAGCTCTAATCTAACCAATTGTATATGTTTATAATAACAATTCAACAAGTATTTCTCACTCTTATTATTAATTTTACTTTTTATTTTTTCATAGTTATTTTTACACTGTAATACATCTTGATAATACTTATTTAATAATTCAATCTATTCATATTGTACATTATCAAAATATACTTTATTATTATTTGAACTTTTACTGATTATGGATATATCTAAACTATCTTCTAAATTGGTGATTGTAACGAATATATCATAAGTTAATAAACTTTTCCAATAAACATCACAGACTGTATTTCCTTTTTTGGTTTTATTTTTGTTTGTTTCAACAATAACAATACTAGATTCTTTTTTACTAAATGGGATTAAAACATTTGAATTTAGATAATTTGTCATAATATAAAATTGTAATATTGCATTTGGAGATATAGAATTATAAATATATAATGAAGAATCATTACTGGACATTGTACTAATTATATAATTCTTAATATATGAAAAATATTTTTCAATATTAAAACTGGGAGATGTATTAACAGCAACATCATTTTTTCTTTCAATTTCATATGTTTCAAGTAACATTTTTATTTGCTTATAATTATTCATTAGCAGTGATGAGTTTTCAGTATTTATTGATAGAATATTCGATGTCAAGAACAAACAGATTTGATTTGTTATCTATATATATATATATCAATATATAAGCGTCATATAATACATATAATGGACAACTTTTTAATATTAATGATAAATAGTTTGCCATATTCATTAGATTTGTTGGTGTTGAATAATCTTCAGCTTTTTTGATTCTATTCATCCATATATATATAATATGATATAGAAATACTCTTTTGATTTTTCTATACATAATGAAAGTACAGTCCACATTATTTGATAATCAGGATACTTTGTTTTTAATACTTTTTCTATAAATATCATTATATTTGAGTTTCTATCTAAATTGATCAACTTCGAAAACAGTTTTATAAATAACAATATAATTGATGAATCTGTTGAATTTACTATATCATATCAATAAGAATATTTTAATATACAATCTATTTCATTAATAAAATAACTTTCAAAAGCATCATAATATCTACTAATATCACATTTGTCATATAATTCTTCTAGAATCTGCACTGAGGTATATTTTGCATTTTTTGATAAACTCTTCGATTGCGCTGAGAGAATATTGAACAAATCTCTTAAAATCTACATAAATAATATATCAATAATATTAATACACAAATCTGTATTTGATGAAATTTGTTATATAGAATAGGAAAAGAATGAATTACATTATATTTTGATTCATTCTTAGTAGAATCATGAAATAATATTATTTCAATAAAATTCAGTAATGGTTGACCATATTGTTCATCATTTACTAGAAATAATAACAATTACACAATAAATATTATACATACTTTCAACAATATCGTTTATAAACTGCTGCAAAATATCAATATTGAAATAATCATTATTCCATCCTTTTATAATCAATTCTATTCATTTATAAAAACAAAATTGATTAATAAATATAATACGTTTCATATGTTCAACATATTCATTATCTTTTAAGAACAACAATATCAAAAATAAATCACAGTAATGCCATTCATCTACACATAGAATCTCATGAACATATGAATTATAGAATTCTATAATATCAACATAATATAATATTATACTATTTATAAATGTCATACAAAAACACATTTTCTGGATTATTTCGATTGATTCTATAAATTCAAGTTCAATTAATTGGTTTCTAATCATTGGACAAATCTATAACAACAATTATGATTTTGATATTTATTAAAATTATACATTGTTAGTGTTAACGAGTAATTCTCCTCTTAATATATTTTGAATTAAGTCTGGCCATTCATGAGGATCAATACCATAAAATCCAGTAGATATAATAATTTGAATATCTTCTAGTTGTTGTTGATTGAATGAGAATTGACTTAATGTCTGTAATATTGGTAATGTCAATGATTCTGGGTGTAATTTTTGAAGTTCTATACATTTTGATATTAACATAGATAGTTCACCTAATAATAAAAAAATGACTATTATACTATTTGTACAACCAATAATTGATGGCAATTTTTGCAAATACGTTTTTATTTCATCATCTTTATTTAATGTACAAAAAATTTGAAGTATAGCATTTGTTATTTCTGGAGTTTTTGTAGATATCTCACATAATTTATCTATTAACTTGAAAGTAGATTCTGTAGATATCTATATCCGCAATATGTATTTATATTAACTATACATCCTTATATAAAAGAGATATCAAATCTAAAGAGTATTGATCTAGATTAGATTTGTAATTAATAGCTGTTGCATATGAAAGTAATTTTCTAACTTCATCTTCACAATTTTGCATATACTTTATAAAATAGATATTCAAATAATTATAGTCGTTTCATCAAGCTTTTATCAAACAATTCGTTATAAAAACTGAATTTATTATAAAATGAATAAAAAAAGTGTAAAAATATGAGGTATGATAGGATACGATTAACTATAATTCATTTAAAATAAAAAACAAAACAACACAAATCTGTTATTCTTTTTCATTCTTTTCTTCCCAAATAGATGAATTATGCAATACTATGCTAGTTTTAAACAATATATAACCAATTTACCTAATCCAGGTCATCATCTTATATAACTAATTTTTTACAAAATGTGAATTTAAATGCTCTAATAATTGTTTAGAAATAACGATTATAAATCATACTTTGCTATAAATGAATTTATTCAGCATGATTAGTTACAACCGTCATTCATGAACTTGTTAAATATGAATATGCTTCATTTTAAGCCTAAATTGTTTCAAAAAATATAGTCGTTTCATAAAATCATTGTCATTTTTATGAAGATTGACAGAACTACTCCTCCAGAAATAGTTCTACAAGAATATTATGTCTCACGACAAGAGATTGAAGATCTTAATGATAAAATATCGTCTCTTGTCAGTGAGAATGAACAGATCAAATTATTTTTTGATCACATAAAAGCGGACAATGAGCAAATTCGTCAAGAAAATGCTAAAGTAAGAGAAAAAGACCAGTCAATCAAAGCAGAATTGGATTATACAAAAATCCAATTGGCGTCCACCAATGCACAACTAGCAAACTCTAAAGACGAATTTGAAAAACGATTAATTACACTCAACCAAAGAAAAGAGGATACTGACCAAGAGAATCAGATGTTGGTTATGCAATTTAAAGATTTGCAAGAAACTATTAGCAATCAAGCAGATGAGATTACTCGTCTCAAACAATTAAATTTCGATCTTGAGCAAAAATTGAAAGAATCAATGAATAGAACGAATCAAGCAGAAGCTCAAGCTACTAAAGATAGATATAATTTAGATAAACTTCAAGCTAAAGCAATGAAAGACTCGGCTGAAAGTGCTAGTCAGACAAATTCACTTAAACAAGAGAATGATAAAGCAAAAGATCAAATTAAGAAACTCAATAACAAATTAGAAGATCTTAACAAACTAAATAAAGAAAATGAAGACTTAAAGAATCAGTTACAAGCATTAGCAAAAGAATTAGCTTCAACCAATGAAAAACTAAATGAATCCGAAAAAGCTAAAGAAGAATCTGACAAGAAGAATAAAGAGTTGGAAAAGAATTTAAATAATTTAAATCAAGAAAATAATAACTTAAAATCTGAAATTCAATCAGCTAAAGATATAAATGATCAATTGCAATCACAACTTGAAGAATTAAATAACAAAGAAGAAAATGAAATAGCCAAATTAAAAGAAGAATTGAAGAATAGTCAAGAAGAAGCAGAAAAAGCTAAAGATGAATTACAACAATCAATAGATAATGAAACAGCAAAAGAAATACCCAATGAAGAAGAAATGAATAGATTAAAAGAAGAAATAGCTAAATTAAGAGAAGAATTGAAGAATAGTCAAGAAGAAAATCTTAGAGTTAAAGATCAACTTAATGAATCTGAAGCCTTAAATGAAGATAATGAAACAGCAAAAGAAATTCCCAATGAAGAAGAAATGAATAGATTAAAAGAAGAAATAACTAAATTAAGAGAAGAATTGAAGAATAGTCAAGAAGAGGCAGAAAAAGCTAAAGATGAATTACAACAATCAATAGATAATGAAACAGCAAAAGAAATTCCCAATGAAGAAGAAATGAATAGATTAAAAGAAGAAATAGCTAAATTACAAGAAGAATGTGATAGAAAAGATGAAGAATTAAAAGAATCAAAGAATGAACTGAATGATTTACATGATCGAATTAATGAAAAGCAACTGAAAATATCAATGATCTTCAAGACAAATTGGAGAATAATGATGTAGAGAAATTAAAAGAAGAACTTGCTGAACAAAAGGAAAAAGTATTAGCTACTGAAAGTGAATTAGAAAATACCAAAGAAGCATTATTAGCTACTCAGGATATGAATAACAATTATAGTACAGAATCAATGCTACCAACACAATTAGATAATTGTGAAGACGTTGATAGTGTTATTAAGGCTTTTAGAGATATTCTTCAATAAATATAAAGATGATGTTGAAGAGTTAAAGAAGAAATTAGGTGAATATTAAAGAAGTAGAAGATAAACAGAATGAGAGTGATATAATCCCTAAAGATAAATTATCTCAATTTATTGAAAATACTAAGCAAAATAGTGATAAAGTTAATGGAATATCTGAGAAGATAAAATCAATAGAAGAAAAGATTGATGAGATAGAAAAGAATGAAAATCATACAATTGAAGATGTAAAAGTTTTACAACCAGATATTGAGTCAATAAGAACTGATATGATTGAAGAAAAGACTCAAATCAATCAATTAGAAAAATCATTAAACAGACTGAATTGATTTATCTGAAATGAAAGATAAATTGAATGAACTAAACGATAATACTGATAATTCATTGAAATCAGTTGGAAAGATTGAAGAATCAATGAAAAACTTAGAACAATATAAGAATTATGAGAAAGATGATAGTAAAGTGATTAAAAGTACGTTAAAGCCATTAAAGGATAAATTATCAAAACAGAAAGAAGAAATTGATAATCAATTACATTCAATTGATTACTATGATTGAGAATGGTGCTGGTAGTGAAGAAAGCTTAGATAAAATGGATTCAGAGACTAAACAATTACTCTTAGAATCATCTAAAGCTAAAGATGAGTTAGTAGATTTGAGTAGTAAATTAGATAACTGTGTATTAATAATTAGTGATCGTGGACAGCTTGAAAAATTATCAAAACAACAACAATCACAATCAGATCATCTTGATAAATATGAAAATGCTTTGAACAAATTAAAATCAAAAGATAGTAATTTAGATTCTCAAATTGCTGATATTAACAATTCTATTATGAAGAATAAGGAGAATTGTAATGATATTAAGGGAATGATTGAGAAAGAGAAGGAGTTATGCCATTTGAATAGTGATGAAGAAGGATCAGAAGATAATGCATTTGATCAAAATAGATTTGACAATGATTTAGAGGAGATTAACAACAAAATCGATGAATTAGACAATGAATTGAAAGTATTAGATGAAAAGGTTGATGGTATTAATGAATTATCAGATATTATCAACGATTTAGAATCTTTAGAAGGAAGAAAGAAAGCTATCAATGATGAAATAGAAAAATTGAATGGTATAATAGATCATTTGAATGATAATGAAAATATTGAACAAAAGTGAGATAGAAAATGTTAAGAAAGATAGTGATAAAATAACTAAAGATTTGAATGAAATAAATGACAAGATCAATAAAGTAAAAAACAGTACATCTAACAGCAAAATCGATGATTTAGATGACAAGAAAGTTGATGGTGTTAAGAATGATGTTAATAAGTTGGAAGATGAAATGAAAAACATATTCAAAGATTTAAGTGATTTGAATAAGAAAGTTCATGAGTTAGAACAAAGACCATTCACTGAAAGTACATTACAAAAGCCAATGAGATATGAAGGAGATGAAAGTGCATTACCACAGGATGTAGATGAAATTAGAGAACAGATTAAACGATTAAATCAACAATTAGCTGATAAAGAAGATGTATCATTGGATAAACTAAGAGATAAACTTCACAGTCTGAATGAAGATGCTGAACAATTGGAAAATGAATTATCTAAAAAGAAAGAGTATTTAATGGAATTAGAATCAAATCCATCAACAACACCTGAACAAGTAAAGTCAATTGAAGATGATATCAAAAGAATGGAAGAGAACTTAGATAAAATAAGAGAAGGATTAAGAAATGAAGAAACTAAAATACACGAATTAGAAGTTCAAGGAGAACCAACCAATGATGAAGAAGAAAATAAACATAAAAACAAGCAAAAAGAGATATTTGAAGAATTACAAGGAATTAAAGGTGATATTCAAAATACTAACAATGATTTAGATAAACTCAACAAATCTTTACATCAATTAGAAGATGTTAGTCATTTGAATGCATTAGTTGATTCACATGAACAAACTGGTTCGATGTTGCATGATGATTTGACTCATTTAGATGATTTCTTTAATGATTTAGAGGAAGAAGATTTCTTAGATAGATGTAAATTATATAAAGATGAAGAGAGTATTAATCCTGAATGTCCCAAAGAAGAGCAGTTATGTTAATGCTGCTAAGAAATTAGATGAAGAATTAGGAAAGAAACAGGAAGAATTGAGTGAATTAAAGAAAGAAATAAGTGAATTAGAAATCAATAATACTCCAAAATCAAGTGAGGAAATTAATAAGATGAAGAATAAAGCCAAAAATCTTGAAAGTGAATTAGCTGATTTATATAGAAAAGGAGATGAATTGAAGAAAGCATTAGATTTGATTAAGAATGAAATGTTCAACAAAATGGAAAAGAAATTACCAAAAGATGAAGAAAATCTATCAGATTTAGAAAAAGAGAATGATCAACACTTTGAGAAAGTAACTGAATTGAAATATAATGAATTTAGCTAATCCTGATTTAATACCAATTTGTGAAAGGATTATTAAAGGTGATGCTGATAAGATTAATGAGTTGAGTTCTGAATTAGCTTCATTAAAAGGTCAATTAGAAACAATTAAGAATGACATTGACAATTCCTCACCTGAAACTATAAAGAATTTGGATAATAGCATTAAAGAGTTTGAGAACAAAATGGATGAATTGAAAACTGAAGAGAAGAATATCAATGACACATTGCGTGATATTGATGAAGTGATAAAACAAAAGAATAGTTTAAGTGATTTAAATAAAATGGGAAATATTTGTCAGAACAAATTGAATCAATTGAAAGAATAAAGTTGATAGATTAGTTCCAGTATTACCCAGAAGAGGATCAAGAGAAGAAGAAGAAGAAAAAGAAGAAGGAGAAGAAGGAGAAGAAATTGATGAAGAAAAGAAACAGTTACAATTGTTACAATCAAGCATTAATGATACTCAAAACAGTCTTGATGAAATATGTAATGAATTACAAGAAGAAAAAAATCATTTGGATGAAATTAAAGAAGAAGAAACAGATAAATGTCATGAGGAGATTAAAAATAGCAAAGAGAATCAAAAGAAAATCGAAGATGAAATAGAGAAGGTTCAATCTGATTTACAATCAATTCAAGATGATTTGATGAATTTATTGGCAATTGCAGCAACAACAATCAGAGAATAAGTTAGAAGGGAAGAATGATGATATGTTACAACTAAGTGAAAAAATGAATAAATTAGAACAAGAATTGAATAATTCAAAATCACAATTGAATGATGAACAGATTAATAACGATGCATTGAAAGAAGAAATTGCAAATTTGGAGAAACAAATTGAAGAATCTAAACAGCTATTAGAGAATGAAAATTATGGAAGTGCTTGGTAGTATAGAAGCTAATTCGTTAGAACAATTATTAAGTGATAGAATTAGAGTATTAAAATCTGATGTAACAAGAATAAGAAATCTATATAATAAGGTTAATGAGGATTTACAAACTTATAAGTTTGATAAGAAATTATCAAACAAACCAGAGGTTGTGAAGTTAGAATCTACATTATTCAATGTTAATGAATCATTAAATCAATGTTCTGATGAAATAAAAGAAGAAGATAGTATTCTAAGTGAATATGAAACACAATCTGAAGTTGATATAAGTAAATTGTTGGATTTACACCCCAAACTATTGAAAACTGAAAAGAAACTTAAAAATTCTGAAGATCAATTGGTAGCTGATTCTTATTTGGCTAATTACAGTGATTTAGTTAAAGCAAGAGAAGAAATACAATCAATTGAAAATGTACAACAAGATCAAGGACAAAAATTAGAAGAGAAAGAGAAAGAATTACAATCTGCTACAGATGAATTGAATCAAAAGGTTCAACAATTACAAGCATTAGAAGATCAACTAAAAGAAACTGAAAAAGAATTACAGAATGAAAAAGATAAGAATTTAGAAAAAGAACTGAAACAGATTAGAGAATGATCTTGAGAATGCTAAAAGAACAATTGTCATTACAACAAGCTAGATATGATGGTTTGAATTTATCCACATTAGAACAACAGTTTGAAGGAGTTGAAAGAAGAAGCAATACAATTAAATAAAGAGTTAAAGAAAAGAAAATTTGAATTAAAAGCTATTCAAGATGAAAAGACTGGAAAGAATGATAATGATTTAGTTGTTGATAATAAATTAGATGAAATATCACAGAAACTAGATGAAACAAAGAATGGATTATATGAAGCTGAAGAATCTTTTGTTGAATTTCGTAATGAAATCAGTAATTTAGAAAGTGAAGAAAAAGAAAGCAGAAGAAAGGAAATAAAAGAGAAGTTAGATATTCTTGGTTTTGCATTAAGAAATGATAAAGAAAAAGTAAGTGATTTATCATATGCTTTAAAGTGGTTGAAAGATGCTAATAGTCTAGACGAACAGATTAAAGTGAATGAAGCTACATTGAATGAATTATTGAAGGAAACACATGATTTACAAGATAGTTTCAATTATCTTGATGAAACTGATTATTTAGATGAATATAAATTGGCTGAAACAATTGATCCTAAAAAACCAAAGAAATCAAGTTATGTAAATGCTACCAAATGAATTAGTAGAGAAATTGGAAGAACAACAAAATGAAATGAAAGAACTTAAAGAGAATTTGGATAATTCAAATATTGAACAATTTGAAGAAGCAAGTCGTAATGTTACTATTTATACCTTAAAGACAGAAGAAATTAAGAAAGATTTAGGTGAATCAAAGAAAGAAACTAAAAACTTAAATCGTTCATTAAAAGCTATTAAGAGTGATATATATGCTCGTGTATATGGTAAAGTCAAACCTGGATTAAGTGATTTAAAACAATTAGAATCACAGAATAAGAAGAATAAAGATACTTTAGATGAATTGAGTTATAATCCATACAGTAAAGATGATTATAGAAAGAATATTGAAGATAGAATGTTGCACAATAGTGATGCTGTTAAAAGACAAACTAAGAGTTATAATATGATTGATTCATCCTTAAATGAAATTAAACCTCAAGTACAATCAACTCCAGTTGAAAGATTGAAGGAATTAGAAAATCAAGTGAATAAATTAGATGAAGATTACAATAGAATTAAAGAAGAAAATGATATATTAACTGATTCTATCCAAACTAATAGTAAATTGATTGATCAGAGACAAAGTGCTTATGATCTTGAAACAACTGCTAATTTATGTAAAGGACAAATTGATGATTTAGGTGATAAGAGTAGAAGAGATTAAGAAAGTCACCAAATTGTACTGAAAAGAAACTTATTCCTTTACAGAAGAAACTAAGTGAATTAGATAAAGAAATAGAAAAAATAAACGAAGATATTCAAGGTGAAATATCTAAAGTTAATAATGTTGATGATAGTGATACAGAAAAGTGTAAAAATGTTATTGTTGCTAGTAAAGACAATCAAAAACAAATAAGTGAAGAAATTGCAAGATTAAAAGAAAAATGTTCAAATCTAAGAAATGATTTACTTCAAGTTGAATTAGATCCAACCAAGATATTAGAGGAATTGGAGAATGTAAAGAATGATAATAAATCATTGAATAATGATGTTGAGATGTTGAATCATGAGATTTCAAAGTTACAAAATGAGTTAGCTCAAGAAAAAGAAAAACTTAAACAAAAGACAAGAGATAGTAATAACTTGGAAGAAAAAGAAAAGTCTGTAGAAAGTGCTTTAACAGAATCAAAAGAACAAATCGAAGAGTTGAAAGAAGATAATAATGATTTAGAGAAGCAGATAGAAGAATTAAACAAAGCATTAGAAAGTGTAAAAGAAGGTGAAAACAATTCTCAATATGGTTTATTAAATGAATATTTAGATGATGAATTAAAGATGTTAGAAGAAGATTATAAACGTATCAATGGAATTGCTGATCATTGTAATGAAAATTTAATCAAATTAAAGAAGAATGAAGAATTAAAGAAGAAGAAATATATAAAGAATTTAGAAAAGAGTTTGAAAGAAGTTCGACCTGAATTAAGTAAATGTAATGATGAGATAAAAGAAGAGCGTGATATGTTAAATGAATTTGAAAGTAATCCTGATACAAGTAGTCAATTATTAGATGATTTACATCAAAAGATGAAAACAACTGAGAGTAAACTACGAGATTGTGAAAGTAAATTATTAAAGAATGATGGTGATAGTATTGATGGTTTATGTAAGAGTGTGATAGATAATCAAAATGAATTAAATAAAGCTGAAGAATTATTAAAGAATCAAAATGATAAAATCGATAATTTAGAAAGTAAGATGATGAATAATGAAGACTATATTGGTGATGAATCAATCGTTCGAGCCGAAGTATTGGGAATTTGTGAGTTAAATGATTTAGGTGATGAAAGTTTATTAATGGATAATGAAATGGGTAATTTAGAAAGTAGTCCTGAGATGATGAAAGATAAAGTTGATGATTTAGAGAATCGTGAAATGCATAACAAAATAGATGAATTAAAGAAAGAATTGAATAATTTAAAGAAATACAGTAAAGAAGATAAACGAGAACTAGAAAAGAAGAATAAAAACCAGATAGGTGAAGATGACAATGATATAAAACTGAAGAAAGATTTAGATGAAATTGATAATAATTTGAAAGATATTGGTGAAGAAATAGAAAAGTGTGAAAAAGCGATTAATAAACTTGAAGAGAATCAAAAAGACTTAGCTGAATTTGAAAAAGCTAATGATCGAAAAGAGATTCATGATGATTTAAAATCGATAGAAGAAAAGTTGAATGAAAACGATAATAAACTCGATAAATTAGAGAATAAGATGAAATGTTACGAAGATATAAGATGTTTGAATGATATGTTAAAAGATAATGAGAATAATTTGAATGATATAAATGAAAATGTGAAAAAGATAGGTGATGATTTTAAAGACTTGAATGAAGATGATTATTTGAAAGAGAGTAAACTATGTGAAGAAAGTGAAGTGATAGATCCAAAGAAGAACAGTTATATAAATAGTTTGAACGAATTAAAAGAGAAGAGTGTTGAAAGTGAGAATGATCTGAATGAAACAAAGAAAGAATTAGATGAGATAAAAGTAGATGATGATGAAGAAGAAAAAGATATTGAAGAAATGAAAGAAAAATTATTCGAGTTAGGAAATAAAGAAATCGATTTAAGTGTAAAATTCGAGAAACTAAAGAATAATTCAAATGAATTAAAGAATGATTTAAATGATATAAAAGATGTAAAAATGAAATTAATCGAAGAGAAAGAAAAGAATGTAGAAGAAGATTTAAGTGAATTAAAGAAAGAAAATGAAAAATTACATAATCGACTAAAGAAATGTGATAAAGATTTGTTAAAGAATAAAGAAGTGATTGATAAATTAGATAAGCGATTAGAAGATATGAAATGTGAATTGGATGAGAATGAATTAGAAAATTTCGATATTGAGACAAGTAAAATAATTCCAATGAAAGAAGATCTGGAGAATGTGAGAGTGAATGAAATAAAAGAATTAGAACATAATGTAGATGAGATGAATGAAAAATTAGAGAAGTTGAAGAATGAAAAAGACGAAATAGAAGAAAAGTTGAAAGTATTAGAAGATATGAATGATTTAAAAGAAAGTATTGATGATTTAAATAAAGATGTTGAGTTATGTAAAAGATTAGATGATCGAGTTCATAACAAATTGAACAATGTAAAAGAGAATGAAAGTATGTCTAAAGAAAAGATGGATGAAATAGAAGAAGAATTAAAAGATATAGAAAATGAATTATACAGTAAAGAAAAAGAGATATTAAATGAGAATGAAAAATTATTAAATGTCGATGAAAATGCAGAAGATATAGAAGATAAATTGAAAGAAATAAAAGATGATATATTAAGAGAGAAGAAAGAAGTTGAAGAATTGAAGAGTCGATTAGAAAAGTTATGTGATGAAATGGGACTGAGTAAAGATATAAGTGGTGATAATAGTAATATATTTGATGCTGAATTATTAAAAGAAATCGATGATTTAAAGATGAATGATTTAGAAAGTCGATATAAAGACTTAAAGAAAAAGAATGATAAATTAGAGAATGAATTAAGTAAATTAAAGAAGAATATAAATAAATTGAATGAAGATAAGATAGGTAAAGACGATAATAGTAATGATATGGATAATAAGTTAAGTGAATTAGAAAATGAATTAAATGAAAATGACAATAAATTGAATGAAATCAATAATGAAATAAACGATTTAAAGAATAATAAAGATGATTTAAGTGTAAATGAAAAGAGTGAAAGTCGAAGTAAGATAAAGAAAGAGTTGAATGAAATGAAAGATCGATTAGATGAAGATGAAAAGAGTTTAGACGATTTAGAAGATAATTTAAAGAATTTGAAAGATATAAATACATTGAATGATCGATTAAAGACTCATGAAGATGATTTATGTAAATTGAGTGATGATTTAAACAAAATTCAGAACGAATTGAGTGAATTAGAAGAGAAAGATGTGAATGATGAATGTAAGATAATTCCAAAAGAAGAATTAGATAAACTCGAGAATAAAGAAATGAATGAAGAAAGTCCTAAAAAGATAGTTATATAAACAGTTCGAAATATCTAAATGAAAAGTTAAAAGAAAAAGAAGATAAGATGAAAGAAATTAGTGATGAATTGAATAAATTAGATGTGATAAATGAGAATGAAGATGATTCAATGAATGAGAAACTAAAAGATTATAATGACAAAATCCAAGAATTAGAAAAAGAAATAAAAGAGTTGAAAAATGATACAAATAAATTAAATAAGAATGTAGATACAATGAAAGATGAATTATATAACAAGATGAAGAGTGAAAGTGATAATGGTGAAGATAAATTATGTGACTTAAAGAAAGAAAATGAAAAGTTAGATAATCGTTTAAGTAAATTATTGATAGATGATGCAAACAATAAAGATTTAATTCCTGAATTAGATCATATGTTAAATGAAGATAAAAAGTAATATAGAGGAAAGTAAGAATAAATTAAGTGAATTTTCTGGAAAGTTGAAAGCCGTAAATCCAAAGAAGAATGAAGTATCTGTTGAGAAATTAAAGAATTTAGAAAAAGAATATGATGATCTTGAGAAAGAGATGAATGATTTAAATGATAATGAAAAATATGTAAAAGATCGCTTAGATAATATCGAGAATGTAAAAGAGAATAAAGAAAAATTAGAAAACTTAAAGAAAGAATATCAAGATAATAATAACAAGATAAATGATTTACATAAGAAGATGGAAATATTAAAGATCGATTTAAATGATGATCCTTCAAGTGAATTAGTATTAGAGAAATGTGAGAATGAATTAGAAGAGATGGAAGAAGTAGTTCCTTCAATTGAAGAAAAGATAGATGAAGAGACAAAACGATTAGAGAATATAGATGAAAATGAGATAGAAAAATGCGAAAGTGAATTAGAAGAAAGTAATAAAAACGAGAAAGAAATCGAGAATAAATTAGATGAAATGAAAAATAATCTAAATAGTTTAGAAGATATATTGAATAATTTAGGAAAGAAGAGTGGTGAAAATGCCAATAAGAAATATATCGAGAAACTAGAGAATCAACTAGAAGAACAAGAAAAAGAATATGATGATTATAAACTAAAAGACTTAGAACGAAAATATGCTGAATTAAAATCTGAATGTAAAGCATTAGAAAGATCGTTAGAGAATTACAAAGATGATGTAAATGATTTAGAAAGTGAGAGTATAGGAAAGAATGACATAAATCTCGCAATTCATAACAAGTTAGATACAATGCAACAAAGTCTAGAAGAAGAGAAATCTAGTTTAAATCGATGTAATGATTTAATAACCGATTATAAAGACAATAAGAATGATTTAAATCATGATGAAAAAGATGAAAGATATAATGAAATAAACGATGAATTAGGTGAGACAAGTATAAGATTAATGAATGATCGAGATCAATTAAATGAATTAAAGAAATCAATAAAATGTTTGAAAGATGCCACAAGTTTGGATGAAAAGATGCGTGGAAATGAAGATACAATAAAAGAGATAAAGAAAGAATTAGACAATTTAAATAAAGAATTTGATGATTTAGAAGAGAGTGATTTCTTAGATGAATGTAAGATAGGTAAAATCGAAGATGATGAAAATCCAAAGAAGAGTAGTTATATAAATGGTGTAAATGAACTAGATAAAAAGATGGATGAAAAAGCTAAAGAAATCAATGATTTAAAGAAAGAAATAAACGATTTAAATCTAAAAGAAGAAAGTGAGACAAGTCAAAAATTGAAGAATCTGAGTTTTAAAGAACATGATTTAGAAAAAGAAATAAAAGATTTAAAAGATGATTATAAAGATTTAAACCATTCTTTGTCAGTAATAAAAGGTGATATTTGTAGTACGTTAAAATCTAAATTACCAAAAGATGAAGATCGTTTTAGAAGATTTGAGTAAAGAAAACAAGAAATTGGAAGAAGAATTACGAAGTCAAAACTATAGTAATCCCAACAACGAAGAAATAATGAAGATTAGTAATGATGATATATTTAGAAAGTAAGAAGAATATTGGAGAAGCTAATAATGAATTAAATCGATTGAATGGTAGTATAAAATCTGTGAAGAATGATTTAGATAATACATCTAGTGAAAAGTTGAAGAATCTAAAATCTTGTTTAGAAGTATTAGAAGATTCCTTGAATAACTAGAAGATAATGAAAAAGAGTTGAAAAGATCGATTAGATAATTTAGAAGAGATGATAAAATTGAAAGAAGGAATGAATGAGTTAAAGAGTGAAGCTAATGAATGTAAAGAAAAGAGTAAAAGATTAGATGAAGAGATGAACAAATTACGAAATGACTTAGATTCAAATCCCAATATAAATGAAGAAAAGCTAAATGAGATAGAAGATCGATTAAAGAAGATTGAGAATGAAAAATTACCTGAGGTAGATAGTAAAATGGAAAATGATGAAAAAGAGTTGAATGAAATAGATGAGATGAATAATGAAAAATGTCGTTTAGAGATAATAAAGATGAAAGATGATGAGAAAGAATTGAATGATGAATTGAATGAAATAA